>JAGQAX010000003.1:48424449-48466063 GCA_019142605.1 Cephalopholis sonnerati
TTTGACATCAGCGTGATCGCTTTGAAATCAATGTCATCGCTTTGAAATCAGCGTGATCGCTTTGAAATCAATGTGATCGCTTTGAGATCAGCAGGACCTCTTTGACATCAGCGTGATCGCTTTGAAATCAATGTGATCTCTTTGACATCAGCGTGATCGCTTAGAAATCAGCAGGATCTCTTTGACATCAGCGTGATCGCTTTGAAATCAATGTCATCGCTTTGAAATCAGCGTGATCGCTTTGAAATCAATGTGATCGCTTTGAGATCAGCAGGACCTCTTTGACATCAGCGTGATCGCTTTGAAATCAATGTGATCTCTTTGACATCAGCGTGATCGCTTAGAAATCAGCAGGATCTCTTTGACATCAGCGTGATCGCTTTGAAATCAATGTGATCGCTTTGAAATCAGCGTGATCTTAAGAAATCAGCGCGATCCTTTGAAATCAGCACAATCGCTTTGAGATCAGCACAATCACATTGAGATCAGCACAATCGCTTTGAGATCAGCACGATTGCTTTGAAATCAGCACGATCTCTTTGAAATCAGCGTGATCGCTTTGAAATCAGTACGATCGCTTTGAAATCAGCGCAATCTCTTCGAAATCAGCACAATCGCGTTGAAATCAGCACGGTCTCTTTGAAGTCCGCATGATCTCTTTGAAATCAGCACGGTCTCTTTGAAATCAGTGTGATCTCTTTGAAATCAGCACGATCTTTACTGAAATCAGCACAATCGCCTTGAAATCAGCATGATCTCTTTGAAATAAGCACGATCTCTTTGACATCAGTGCGATCTCTTTGAAATCAGCACGACCTTTATTGAAATCAGCACAATCGCCTTGAAATCAGCATGATCTCTTTGAAATCAGCACGATCTTTATTGAAATCAGCACAATCGCCTTGAAATCAGCATGATCTCTTTGAAATAAGCACGATCTCTTTGAAATCAGCACGATCGCTTTGAAATCAGCACAATGTCTTTGAAATCAGCACTATCTCTTTGAAATCATCGTGGTCGCTTTGAAATCAGTGTGATTGCTTTGAAATCAGTGCGATCTCTTTGAAATCAGCACGATCTTTATTGAAATCAGCACAATCGCTTTCGAATCAGCATGATCTCTTTGAAATAAGCACGATTGCTTTGAAATCAGCACGATCTCTTTGAAATCAGCACGATCTTTTTTAAAATCAGCACAATCGCTTTGAAATCAGCACGATCTTTTTAAAATCAGCATGGTTGCTTTGAAATAAGCATGATCTCTTTGAAATCAGCATAATTTCTTTGAAATCAGCACGATCTTTTTGAAATCAGCACGATCTCTATGATATCAGCATGATCTCTTTGAAATCAACACGATCTTTTTTCTTTTTTAAAAAAAATCAGCACGGTCTCTATGAAATCAGCGCAATCACTTTGAAATCAGCACGATCTCTTTGAAATCAGCGCGATCTTTTTGAAATTGGCACGATCTTTTTGAAATCAACGCAATCTTTTTTTAAATCAGCACAATCGCTTTGAAATCAGCATGATCTCTTTGAAATAAGCACAATCGCTTTGAAATCAGCACGATCTCTTTGAAATCAGCATGATCTCTTTGAAATCAACACGATCCTTTTTTTTATCAGCACGATCTCTTTGAAATCAGCACGATCTCTTTGAAATCAGCACGATCTTTTTTAAATCAGCACGGTCGCGTTGAAATCAGCGCGACCTCTTTGAAATCAGCATAATCTCTTTGAAATCAGCATGATCTCTTTGAAATCAACACGATCTTTTGAAATCAGCACAATCGCTTTGAAACCAGCATGGTCTCTTTGAAATCAGCGCGATCTTTTTGAAATCAGCACGATCACATTGATATCAGCATGATCTCTTTGAAATCGGCGCAATCGCTTTGAAATCAGCATGATTTTTTTTTTTTATCAGCACGATCACTTTGAAATCAGCACGATCTCTTTGAAATCAGCACGATCTTTTTGAAAACAGCACGATCTTCTTTTTTTTAAAACATCAGCACGGTCGCTTCGAAATCAGCGCGATCTCTTTGAAATCAGCACGATTTCTTTGAAATCAGCACGATTGCTTTGAAAATCAGCACGATCTCTTTGAAATCAGCACGATCGCTTTGAAATCAGCGTGATCTTTTTGAAATCAGCACGATCTCTTTGAAATCAGCACGATTTTTAAAAAAATCAGCATGATCTCTTTGAAATCAGCACGATCTTTTTTTTTTAAATCAGCACGGTCACTTTGAAATCAGCACGATTTTTTTTTTAAATCAGCATGATCTCTTTGAAATCAGCACGATCTTTTTTTTAAATCAGCACAGTCACTTTGAAATCAGCGGGATTTCTTTGATATCAGCATGATCTCTTTGACATCGGCACGATCGCTTTGAAATCAGCACCATCTCTTCCTGACGACAGCAGGTGGGTTTGGAGGAGTGTTTTCTTTATAAATCAGCTGTAACATTAAAAACAACATTTGAACCCTCTAAGCCCCGCCCATCAGCCAAACTAACAAACAGGAGACATGTGTCCCCTCTGTCCACCAGCCCCGCCTCCCTCAGACATAAAGAACAGTCCCTAATAACTGGGAACTGGTGGTTATTACTGGTTGATAGAAACATTCTCACTGGGATGGTTCCTGCAGCCTCCAGCCGTGCTTCCTCTCCTCCAGCCGCCCTCAAACATCGTCGTGGTCCAAAAACTGACGGCGTCCTGACTGAGAGCGTCCGGGGTCAGATTACAGATCTCCAGCCGGGAGAACTGACGCAGAAACTCCTGGAAAGACATCCTGACAGACAGACAGACGGGCAGACAGGCAGGCAGGCAGACAGACAGGCAGACAGACAGACAGGCAGACAGAGGGACAGACAGACAGACAGGCAGACAGAGGGACAGACAGGCAGACAGACAGAGGGACAGAGGGACAGACAGGCAGACAGACACACAGACAGGCAGACAGACAGACAGACAGACAGGGAGACAGACAGACAGACAGACAGACAGGCAGACAGACAGACAGACAGACAGGGAGACAGACAGACAGACAGACAGACAGACAGGCAGACAGACAGACATGTTACTGCGGTCATCCTCTGAGTCGGCTCTCGTCTCTTTGTCAAACCTACCAGAACTCTCCGTCCTCCATCTTACAGAGCAGCTCGTCTTTCTCCGCTGAGTCGATGGCGCTCCACTCGGACGAGCTGAAACACAAAGGATGGTTATTTCCTCTTGTTTCTGGCGTCGAGTCGACTCGTGGAGTGAGACTGAAACACTGACTTGTCGCTCCAGGCTCCGGTCCACTCCACCTGACCCCAGGGGTTCCTGATCCGGATCAGACGCTCCTGACGACCGCGGTACTCCACCTGCAGACAGCAACACCAACATCCTGAGTTCCACACACACAATGCTCCTGATGAAGGTGATGAAGGTGATGAAGGTGAGCTCACCTGTCTGAGTCCGGTCACAGAGTAGGCGTGGCCTTTCACCAGCTTCTTGAAGGTCACCGCCTCCATGTCGAAGGCACTGGTGATCTGAGGAGGAGACAGAAACACATCCAGCAGCTGACAGGACCAGACCTCTGACAGACAGACAGACAAACCTCTGCCCGTCTGTCTGTCTGTCTGTCTGTCCACCATGGGGTCCAGAGCCTCTGGAACTCCCTCCCTCCCGACATCAGGAACACTGACTCATTTTCCAATCCCTGAAAACAAACCTCTTTAAACAGGCCGCAGATTTGACTCCTGTCACATGTGACTGTCTCTCTGTGAGGTGACCTTGTTATTTATCTAGATAATGACCTACACGACTGTAGGGGGCGCTGTCACTGCAGAAGAACCAATCAAACATACAGGAGATACTGATGTAAAGATGTGTGTGTGTGTGTGTGTGTGTGACTGACGTCGATGGAGCAGCCCAGCATTGAGCCTCTCTCCAGAGCTTTTCTGATGATGCGATGAAGATCTCTGGGAGCTTTCTTCAGCTCGTACATCTCTGACACACCGCCGGTGAAATCCTCGAAACCTTCAGTGGTGCTGCCGCCGGACAACGCCTCGTACGAGCCGTTCAACCTCAAGACACACAGTAAACACAAGGTAAACACACAGTAAACACTGTTACACTATAATGGAGGAAAAGACCTTCAGGTGTTTTTTTTTCTGAGACTCTATTCAGGTCTGAGACAGTTTGAGGGCTCATTTATTCTCAGTGTTAGAGACAGACGGAGACAGAGACAGAGACAGAGACGGACACAGACAGAGCCTCCTGTCTGTACTCTGTGTTCATTTCATGCAGAGGCAGTATATCGTAGTTCAAGAGAGATTCGGCGGCAGGAGACGACGGAGACATTTCAAAGATGGTGGAACAGAAGGACTCATGACGGAGTGAAAAGTCATTTCACATCGCCACGTGTCAGGATGTATTTAATGACCTCACAGACCGCCGCCGTACAATATTACGACCTCGTTTGTTGTTGTGTGAAAGTTTTGACTCCGCCCTCTGGTGCCATCTGTTGGCTGTATCTATGACATCATCAAGGACACATGGACGTACGAAACAGACGGATCTACTTTCGTGCGTAAAGGGAGAATAAACGAGCCGCCACTGAGACCTCGCGGTGCACTGTTGATTTGTTTGGTGTCGTTGGACAGTTTGAAGCTTATGAAGAAAAGAACTGGAGAGCTGCTGAAGCTCCTGATTCCTCCGCATGCACTGATCTGACGTCAGGCTCTGGCTGTGAGGAAGTCGCGGCTCTTACTTGGCGTAGGCCTTCTCCAGCAGGGCGCTCCAGAACTCGCTGCCTTCAGCCGAGTGGACGAACAACAGCTCTCCGTCTTTGACCGGCAGACGATCGTCGATCACCACGTCCACCCACTCCCCGAACTGCCAGAACTACAGATAGAGGACAGACAGACAGATGGACAGACAGACAGATGGACAGACAGATGGACAGACAGACAGATGGACAGACAGACAGACAGATGGACAGAGAGGACAGAGAATTAAAGTGCACAGAGGTTTTTATTCCACTTCATATAAATGTTTATGATGATGATTTATAAAACTACACATAAAGTCCTGCTTTGACCTCCGTCAGCACCGTCAAACATGATGAAGTGAAGCTACTTTAATTGGTGACGTCACAGCATCCTGTGTGTCTATAAACACACCGCGCTCGCCGTCACCTCACCACAGACTGTATGAGCACTGGCTGCTGCAGTCATGGGCCAATCACATGTGGCGTTAAGAGAAGAACACTCACTGTGATTGGCTGAGGTACAAAGACAGTCGATAGTTCTGACACCACTTGGCGCCCAGTGTTTGTATCCCCGGCCCTACGCCTCAGGTCCACTTGAACGCGTCACGAGCAGGTGAATGGGTGTGGCCTCTGACTCACCTGGAAGTGGAACATGCCGGCATACTGGTGGTCGAAGCTCTGACCGTGAGGGACGACGCGGTGCAGCAGCTGCTCATTCAGAGTCAGAGAGCCAATAGCAGCGAGCAGCCAGCAGTCTCCTACACAACATCCAATCAGAGCACACACAGATATGACATCATCATACCTCTGAAAGTACTGCCAATATGACCAAATGCTGTCAGGATAGTACAGTGGTACAGTGGTAGAGTGGTATGGTGGCACCTAAATCACCATGGCGATGACTGATGGGGGCTGATCTCCTCCACACTTCAAAAAATGGAGCCAATCTGTGTTTCAAACTGAGTCACACATGGCGAGCAGCAGCTCGGTGGTTAGAGGGGGCGACTCACGCACAGACAGTGTCCTTGCCACAGTGGCCGTGGGTTTGATTCCAGCCTGCGGCCCTTTGCTGTGTGTTGTCTGTCTGATAGAGGCAAAAAAATACTCCCTAAAAGACACCGTGTCGTACGAACACGCGTCGGCTGGGTCCATGATGAAGGTTAAAGCTGTTGATGGGACGTGTTTGTCGTCTGTCGTACGGCCGAGGTCTCTAAAATCACTGCTCTGGCTCTGAGAGTGTGGAGCTGCCTGTGGATGTGTTACACTGTCGCTCGGCTCAGACTGAACAGATCAATAAAGTTTGGATTATAAAATAAACAAATAACAATGATGATGCTTCTGTGTAAAAAGTGTTTCCTCTCATATTTACAGCTGATTCAGATTTAACGTCTCAGCGTGTCATCATCTCCAGACTGACTGCGCACAGATTGTGACGCAGTGACATCAGATGTGACATCACAAGGTGATGATGATCATGTCTCTGATTGGACGATCAGATGTTGTGGCATGTTTACGGGAAGCGTTTGTGCTCGTTAATGTCTCCATTATCCTGAGCAGACACTCTGATGGTCTGCGGGGACGTGCTAATGCTAAGCTAACACCAACAACAACATCCCTGCTTCACATTAAGCTGCTAATGTTTCCGGCTGATGGAGCGCCCGTCCACTCACCGACCAATTAACTGATCAATACAAGGTCAGAGCTGAGTGCTGCCTTCAGGTGTTCCTAGTAACATCCCATTACGCCTCGTCATGACACAGAGCGGTCTGGATCTGAGCTATCTGGACTAAAGTTTGTGGACAGTGTTTGTGCTGCTTTGCTCCAGTGGAGGGAAACTTGAAGCTGCAGCTCGTCAACACTTTGTGTTTGTTTGTCAGCAGGATGACCGAGAACGCTTTAATGACAGGTGGTGAGGGGGCGGAGCCTGGGCTGAGAAACAGCACATGAAATGACGGAGCAGATCTGAATCACAGACGATGCTCAGAGTGTTTGGAGTTGGTCTGCGCTCTGAGACTCATCTTCACCTCACATGTAGAAATATATTTAACCTCACTGTGTTTGTAATTATCTTTTTTCTAAAGGTATGTTTCTATGAAATCTGTTTTTCACGCACAGATGGAAATGTTCATGTGTCTTAAATATTGTCAGGTAAACTGTCACCTTTAATAAAACCAAAGAAGAAGAACCAATGCTCAGTTTCCTGTGATGCTGTAATCCAACATGTCCGACGGATGAAGGATAAAACAAAGTGTTGCTCAGCCCAGCGTCAGCCTCCTCATCACTCAGACCAACGTTCATCATCATTATTATTAACTCAGTTAATTACTGGCAGATATTTAAACAGGACGTGTTCCTCTCTGACTCCGCTGGTCTGCATTTCTGCTAACAGTGCTAACTCTGCTAACGCTGCTAACTCTGCTAACGCTGCTAACTCTGCTAACACTGCTAACTTTGCTAACTCTGCTAACGCTGCTAACTCTGCTAACACTGCTAACTCTGCTAACACTGCTAACTTTGCTAACTCTGCTAACAGTGCTAACTCTGCTAACGCTGCTAACTCTGCTAACAGTGCTAACTCTGCTAACGCTGCTAACTCTGCTAACACTGCTAACTTTGCTAACTCTGCTAACGCTGCTAACACTGCTAACTCTGCTAACACTGCTAACTCTGCTAACACTGCTAACTCTGCTAATTCTGCTAACGCTGCTAACACTGCTAGCAGTGGGGGGGGGGGGTATTTCTTCGTGTATTCATTGATTTATTTCTAACATTTGAGTTTCTTGATGTGTTTGTTTTCATTTTTATATTTTCCTGCATTGGGTGCTTTTACTTTAAAACTTGAAGTACTTTTTTTCAGATTACACTTCCTTGTACTTCAGTAATGTTGCTGTTATACTTTAACTTGAGCAGAGTAGCTGGATACTTCCTGTGTACACACAGATAAGATGTTTGGAGGGACACAGAGGGCTGAGTTTCTCTCTGTTTACTCTCTGACTCATACAGTCAGCTGGTCTCTTAGCAACCGTCGTCAGGGAAGCTCTCTCCAAACCACCGACTGACAAACTGTGTGTGAGGTCACATGACTAGCTGACTCACCCAGCGCTCCCTGACAGATGTCCGTCCTGGTGGCGCCGCCCACGATGAACTGAGGGCTCTCTGTCAACTCCTGAAACAGCCAATCAGAGACGCCCGTCTGTGTTACATCACGTTACATCATGTTCCTTTAAAACAGATCATCATCATCATCATCATCATCGTCGTCATTATCATCATCATCATCGTCGTGGTCTCTGTGCTGACTGTTGTTCTCCCTGTCGTTGTCTCTTTGAATCACTGAAGCAGCAGCTGCAGCTCTGAGGACCTGATTGAAGACGGTCTGGTAAACTGACTTCACAGTGAGTTCATATACGCTCACTTTGTTTACTGTTTACTCATGTTGTTTACATATGTTCTTTTGTTGTTTACAACATAATTTATGTTTCTTTTTCTAAAGAAAACTAAAAACTCCTCTGCAGCTCCAAAATATCTCTGAGGTATTTCTGATGTCCCCCATGTTCCCTCAGTCCTATGTTCCCTAAGCCTTATGTTCCCTCAGTCCTATGTTCCCTCAGCCTTATGTTCCCTCAGTCCTATGTTCCCTCAGTCCTATGTTCCCTCAGCCTTATGTTCCCTCAGTCCTATGTTCCCTCAGCCTTATGTTCCCTCAGTCCTATGTTCCCTCAGCCTTATGTTCCCTCAGTCCTATGTTCCCTCAGTCCTATGTTCCCTCAGCCTTATGTTCCCTCAGGCTTATGTTCCCTCAGGCTTATGTTCCCTCAGTCCTATGTTCCCTCAGCCTTATGTGCCCTCAGTCCTATGTTCCCTCAGCCTTGTGTTCCCTCAGTCCTATGTTCCCTCAGTCCTATGTTCCCTCAGCCTTATGTTCCCTCAGTCCTATGTTCCCTCAGCCTTATGTTCCCTCAGTCCTATGTTCCCTCAGCCTTATGTTCCCTCAGGCTTATGTTCCCTCAGGCTTATGTTCCCTCAGCCTTATGTGCCCTCAGTCCTATGTTCCCTCAGCCTTGTGTTCCCTCAGTCCTATGTTCCCTCAGTCCTATGTTCCCTCAGCCTTATGTTCCCTCAGCCTTATGTGCCCTCAGCCTTATGTTCCCTCAGTCCTATGTTCCCTCTGAACACTCTCACTTCTGTTTGATTTCTGAACCAAATCTTCACTTCCTGCCACAAACACAGGAGGCAGCGTCTGGTTCAGCCAATCACAGGCGCTGGATGGAGAACAATGAGTCTGTGCAGCAGTGGCGTGACAGTCAGCTGCTTGGAGAGACAGAGGACAAAGGAAACTGTGTGTGGAGAGAAACTAAATGTTTCCTCTGAGTTATCACCAGTTACAATAACGTGCTCCAAGAATGAGTCCTAACACCTGGACATGAGTTAGCATGTTAGCATGTTAGCACTTCCTGTTCCCTCAGCTTAATGTCAGTGTGTGTTTGGTTGATGTGTGAAATAAGGTCTGAGTTCAACACCAGCTGAAGAGACGTCAGTAAATACCCCGCTGTCAGTTTACAGCTTTATGTGTCTCTGACAAGATGAGACAACAGAACGCCATCGCGCCCAACACGATGTCACAGCCTCGCTGTGGTGGTGACGTTACGTCATGTGACCGTGGTGACGTTAAGTCACGTGACTGTGGTGACGTTAAGTCATGTGACCGTGATGACATTACGTCACGTGACTGTGGTGACGTTAAGTCATGTGACCGTGGTGACGTTACGTCATGTGACTGTGATGACGTTAAGTCATGTGACCGTGATGACATTACGTCACGTGACTGTGATGACGTTAAGTCATGTGACCGTGGTGACGTTCGTTTCCAGCCTAACGTTAGCTTTGTTCTTCAGTAATCATGGAGCTCATTAGTGAAGACGATCTGACTGAACAGAACCTGAAGCATCAGAAACATTAGTTTGCTTGTTTGTTTTCTGTAATAATCCAAAATCCAACAGAACAATCTGATTGGCTGTTGGACGAGGGAACCAGGGCAACGCTGACCTAAGGGTCGGCCTACAGAACTCTCTACAGGATGAGGGACAGAGTCGGAGACCCCTGAGCACCTCATGTGTGTGTCTTTGAGGACGTTGTGTGTCACTGTGAGATGTCAGTTCTTACCGTCGGTCTCTTCCACTCCACCCCTCTGGTTTTAGCAGTGAACGGAGCGAGTTCCTTGAAGCCCAGTGAGGCCGCTTCTGCTGGGAACATTGGGTCCTCAAACAGGGATCCATTCTCCAGACAGTCTTGCTTCAGGGCCTGGAAGTCCTGGTTCAGGTAGTGTACTGCCTGCTGGACCGAGCCATGACCTAACGCCCTCTGCCGGTCCCTCTGGATCCGCGCTGATACACTTGAAATCATCCTGAACCACATCAGAAAAACTCATCAGACGGAAACATCTCAACATCTGTTCACTCTCAGAAATAAGGGTTTCAAAAGGCTTCTTACTGAAGGGCAGAGGTTCGACCCAGAACCTTTCCTTTTTGAAGACAGGGACTAAGGGTTCCAGCAAGAACCCTGTTCATCCAAAGAACCCTTTTTGAAGCAGGAGTTCTTCAAGGATTGTTGAAAGCATGTTAAAAGATCTTCATCCTCAAATATTCAGATGTTTACCCATGTTTATATTTATTGTTTTTGATTGTGTGTAGGAGTGTTTGGAACCCGCCTCATACGTTCATTTCACTTGTGTTCTGTTACAGTTTGTACCTTAACCATCACGTCATGTCCTATAATACCACAAAGGGTACCTGGTTCTTGGCAGTTTGAATTAGGTTCTAATTTGGAACTGAATTCCAGTTTCCAACTCTACTGCACCATCGAAGTCATGAGCTGAGCTGACGACGTTCAGCCTCAGCGCTAATCATTAGCTCACTGTGTTAGCATGCTAACATGCTGTACATTTGTTCTTTTCTTTTCAGCTTTTTTTAGTCATTTTCTGAGACGAGACTTTTTACACAAACTTCATTAACAAAATGTTTCAAGTGTCAGTTACAGTGATGACACGTTCAGCCCTCTGTTTTCATTCCTGTGACGATCGTTCTGACTGATAGAGACATGAACTGTGACACTGGGGTATTTTCTGAGACGGTTATCGTGCCGTGAATATCTCACACCGTTGCAACCCTACACAGTAAACCCTGTACCTGCCAAGCATTAGCATGTTAGCACTGTCACTGTGACCACGTATGTTGATGTTAGCATGTAGCTCAGAGCGCTGCTGTGTACAGGCTCACAGACTCTGGTTGGTCAGTTTCCATCAGAAAAGAGAGAAATTAATAAAAGTGCAGGTGTTTGTACCTGATCTCCGTCCAATGGGCTCGTTGGAAGCTGACAGGAAACAGAAGTTTGGTTAGTTCATTGGATCCTGGAGTTACAACAACAACCCACTCACAACCCACCAACAAGCTAACATCAGTCTATCTGCACCTACAAGTCAGGTGGGAGGGGTCCAACAACCTCCGACTTTCACCCGAGAGAGCGGTGTTCGCGTCCCGCAAGATTGTTAAGTCTCACTGTACCCGCTGCCACCTGGTGACATCATTAGAGAACACATCTGTTTCCATAGTTACGCAGACAACACACAGCTGTACATCTCTGCTGAACCAAAACGATGCTGCAGCCGTAACCTCCATCACTTCCTGTGTTTTGGTGATTAATAAATGGAGGAGCAATAATTTCGTAAAGTTAATGAAGACAAAGTGAAATCTGCTAAAACAAAAAGAGAAATGCTTCTTAATAATCGGAGGAATTTAACTTCCTGGATTAAACCTGAGGTGACGAGTCCTGGTGTGATCCTTGATTCAGATCTGAGCTTCCGGTCCCTCATTAACGTGGTGACGACGGCATCGTGTTTCCACCTCAGAGTACGAACATTTCTAAAAGACGCAGAGAAGCTGCTTCCTGTCTTTATTTGAAGAATCTTTATTGGAAGAAGATTGGGGCGCAGTCGGTGAAGGTTCTCAGTCATCCAGGTCACGGTGATGCTAAGTGCTATATCGGAGGCAACTGGACTTGCTTGCGTTTCTTGAAGACGTTTCGCCTGAGGCGAGTGTCAATAAGGACGATTGCATTTCTTGAAGACAGCGAAACGTCTTCAAGAAACGCAAGCAAGTCCAGTTGCTCTCGTTTCTTGAAGACGTTTCTCAAGTCCAGTTGCCTCCGATATAGCACTTATGGTCCTGACAATAAGGACGATTGCATTTCTTGAAGACAGCGAAACGTCTTCAAGAAACGCAAGCAAGTCCAGTTGCCTCTGATATAGCACTTAGCGTCCTGACAATAAGGACGATTGCGTTTCTTGAAGACAGCGAAACGTCTTCAAGAAACGCAAGCAAGTCCAGTTGCTCTCGTTTCTTGAAGACGTTTCTCAAGTCCAGTTGCCTCCGATATAGCACTTATGGTCCTGACAATAAGTGCCTCACTGTTCCTGGAAGTTTGCAGGTCAATGATTCTGACAGATAAATAACTGACTGATGGAAGTGCAGCTCAGCGGATACCGAGGATGATGATGATGATCTGCAGTCTGAGCTCTGTCCTGTCATCACTGTCGGCTCAGATCAATAAGGCGGCCTGAGAGCAGCTGACTCAGCACTCTGAAAGCTCTCTGTGTTTCTGGAGCTCCACCAAAAACACCACCCCCGCTGCCAGACTGGGATCAGACCAGGAGGCCGACTCTGACTGGTTCGATGCAGTTTCCAAAGCTTCTGTTCTTCGGCCCGTATCGTCTGACGAACGGCACGGCGTTATCTCTGGGGGCTCCTCCGTCCCGTGGCCCCCGGTGACAGACACAGACCTTCGTGTTGAAGATGAAGATCCTTTTAGTTTCACCAGGAATCACCGTCGCCAAACCAGCCAGGCGCCGTCTAAATGAGCCCTCATTTCAAAGTCTTGCTTCGTCTTTCCGCCTGGTTGGCTGCGTACGTTTGTCTCCATCAGTTACAAAACACCAGGAAAAAACAAACTCAGGAGTCGCCCTTTAATGTGAGAGATCAGCGGGGCCCTCAGGAGGTTAACGGGGCCCCTACTAAACTTTAAACAGACGTTGCTGGTTTGAACTTTAAAATGACTGAAATGCAAAACAACCAGAACCTGTGTTGTTGTCTTTGTTTGTTTGTTTTGTGTTCAGTTTACTTTGTTTTTCTTGTGCGTCTCCATCTTACTTTGTTTCATCGTCCTTGTTCACACAACAATAAATAAATAAATAAACAAATAAAAGCGGGTTTATTTGGCGGCTCAGAGGTGTTGAGCTGTGAATCATTTCCTAGTTGTTGTTTTAGGATGTAAACACAAACAGTGACTTCACTCAGAGTCAAGCTGAGCATCATTAATGACTCTCACTGTGGTCACATGAACCAAAGGAAACTTCCTCTGTTAAATTATGATCCTAAAAAACAAAACGTGTTATTTATTTTTTCTCTCTGATGTTTGTCAATAATCTTTTTGCAATGAAAACAAATCCTGTTGATGTTTTTATAAACTGTCTGATTCATAGCTTCATTTATGTTCATATTTTAACGCAATGAGCGCGTGACGCTGCACGAGGACTTCTCTGATTGGTTCATGAGCAGGATGGTTTGAACAGTTTCTGCTGAATCAGCCTGAAATCACTGAAAACAAACAAAAAGACGTCGGTGAAAACAGCTGATCGATGAACACGCGCTTCTTTTGTCCTGCAGACGTTTCACCCTCTCTGAGATCAGACCAGTTTACACAACAGTAACAACAACAACAACACACACCAGTTCAGACCGCAGCTTCCTCCAGTCTAACCAGTACAGACACTCACCGGTGTGTGGGTCGGTCCTCCTGTCTGTGTCACGGTGGGAGCAGCTCCTGGATGCTGCTGCGGTCGGTGCGACGGAGACAGGATGCTCTGCTGCAGCACCAGGCCCCGCCCAGTGGGAGGGGCGGGGCTTCGTCATCATCATCATCAACACAACAGGGCCGAGTTAAAGGAACAGCAGCAGGGTGTGTTTGATGAAACGTCATCAAATACACCTGTTCACACTGTGACCGCCCAAAATACACCTGACTGTCATTTTAACACACAGATGACGTCATCACTCTCCAGGCCTCTTCAGGTGTCTTTGTCTCCTGTAGAGTGAAACAGCGCCCCTCTGCAGTACAACGGCACGCTGTGGTCAGAGACGGTACTGCACTGATTTTATGACGTCAGAATCACTGTGAGACTGTTTATTGGTCGACATCAGCTGACGTCAACTCTAAACAATAATAATCAAAACAATGCAAGAGAAAACAGCTGCTGCTAAGCTAACAGCTTCCCCCTGCTCCCAGTCTTTGTGCTAAGCTAGGCTAACAGTTTCCCCCTGCTTCCAGTGTTTGAGCTAAGCTAGGCTAACAGTTTCCCCCTGCTTCCAGTCTTTGTGCTAAGCTAGGCTAACAGTTTCCCTCTGCTCCCAGTCTTTGAGCTAAGCTAGGCTAACAGTTCCCCCTGCTTCCAGTCTTTGTGCTAAGCTAGGCTAAGCACATCCAGGTGTGTTTCGATGGTGGACAGAGACTGAATACTACTGATGAAGCTAATGCTGTCAATTAAGCTAACACTGTCAATAAAGCTAACACTATTGATATAGCTAACACTGCTAACACTGCCAATAAAGCTAACACTGTTGATGAAGCTAACACTGCTAACACTGTTGATGAAGCTAACACTGCTGATGAAGCTAACACTGCTAACACTGTTGATAAAGCTAACACTGTTGATGAAGCTAACACTGTTGATGACGCTAACACTGCTAACACTGTTGATGACGCTAACACTGTTGATGAAGCTAACATTGTTGATGACGCTAACACTGTTGTTGAAGCTAACACATTGCTAACACTGTTGATGAAGCTAACACTGCTAACACTGTTGATGAGGCTAACACTGCTAACACTGTTGATGAGGCTAACACTGCTGACACTGTTGATGAAGCTAACACTGCTAACACTGTTGATGAAGCTAACACTGTTGATGAAGCTAACGCTGCTAACACTGTTGATAAAGCTAACACTGTTGATGAAGCTAACACTGCTAACACTGTTGATGAGGCTAACACTGCTAACACTGTTGATGAAGCTAACACTGTTGATGAGGCTAACACTGCTAACACTGTTGATGAAGCTAACACTGCTAACACTGTTGATGAAGCTAACACTGCTAACACTGTTGATACAGCTAACACTGTTGATGAAGCTAACACTGCTAACACTGTCAATGAAGCTAACACTGCTAACACTGTCAATAAAGCTAACACTGCTAACACTGTTGATGAAGCTAACACTGCTAACACTGTTGATGACACTAACACTGCTAACCCTGCTAACACTGTTGATGAAGCTAACACTGCTAACACTGTTGATGAAGCTAACACTGCTAACACTGTTGATGAAGCTAACAGTGCTAACACTGCTAACACAGAACACAGGTGCGCCTGTTAAATGTCTGGATCACTTTATTGACTTAACATAGACTCAGTCAGGTAGTGTTTGGAATATAAAACAGTGACAGGAAGAGAAGCTGCAGCTGTAAACAGGAATATGGCGTGCTGCGGTAACACTGAAGCTCCAGGCAAACACGGAGCGGCGGCTCAGATCATGGCGAAGTTTATCCACTGCAGGAAGAAGACAGAGAAACCAGGTCAGCTGCTGTCACTGACAGGTGTTTTTCTGCCAACACGTTCTCATCTGAACTCGTCAAATATCACCGCTTTGTCTGCGGACTTTCACGTCTACGTATGACGCGCTAGGTATCCTCCTGTGTCTGTTGCCGACGCTCCAGGACGCCGTGTCATTTTACGCCTCGTACACTTTTTCAAAATACACTTTGGTTTTCACAGGAAATGTACGGTCAGATGCATCCAGTGTTTTTCAGAATAAATTTACAACGTCAGTAAAACACTTCATGTATGTTTACTTCATGGTCCCACAAGAGCGCGAGGTTAAGTCTGACAAAAACCCGTCATGTTTTGGCTCAACATTCCTACAGGAAGTAAACAGTGGGCTCCTGGCTGAAAGTCCAGGCTCCGTTCTGCCCTACAGGGACCGTCCAGCTTCTTAGATTACGTTATTGTGTTGCGTGTCACACTGCTCAGAAGGTGCGTCGGTATGTTACGTGTACACCCACTGACATGGCGCCGCTGTTTGACGACTTCTGTTGGTGGCCACTGGCTGACAGCGCCCGCCGCGAAAGGTGCCTCTGTGTGTTGGTACCTAACGGCCAGATGACTGTGTACGCGGTGGCGTTTGATGAGTTCAGACTGAGAACAGGCTGGTTCTGCTGACCTGGTTCTGGTTCTTTAGATAAGCTGGTTTGTTCTCACCTGGCAGAAGTCGAGCTGGATGGAGCCGCTCTCGTTAGCATCGAGCTTCTTGAAGACCCCTGAGGAGGAAGAGGAGTCACATGTCAGAGTTTTTCTGACCCATTTAGCGACTGTGTCGTTAGCAGGTGTGTTAGCTAGCTTTGTATTTATCTTTCCAGGTGACAAACAGAGGGAGCCCCGGTACGTTCTGTCTTACAAAGAACAGAACCTAAAGACAAACTGGACTGTTAGCTGTCTTTGTTAGCCTTCGTCAGACTCACTGAACATCATCTCCAGCCTCATCAGGCAGCACACGAAGTTGTCGAAGTCGATGGTCATGTCGGGGTCGGAGTATCGAGCCACGAGCAGCTGGTAGATGGTGTTGTTGAGAGTGAAGCCTGGGGAAGCAGAGCACACCGTCATTATCATGCTAACGCTTCAGGAGCAACGTTAAGAAGCTAACAAGACTCTGTGATTTGTTTTTTAATGTTTCAGAACTGCTAATCTTTGACTTTCTGTTGACGGACACTGCTAATGAAGCTAACTAAGCTAACCCTGCTAATGCTGCTAACGATGCTAACAGTGCTAACAATGCAAACATGCTAATGAAGCTAACACTGCAAACCATTAAAGAGATTCTGACTTGTGACTTGAATTGCCCCCTGGGGACAAATAAAGTTTTTTTAATTTGAATTTGAATTTGAATTTATGCCATGTTCAAACTACAAGCAACAACGCAGCAGCGTAACCAGCTACCTGATCACCAAGGAGTTGCTGAAGTGTTGCTCAAAGCCGCATTGTGACGGGTTTGTCTGCGTCTGCTACCTGCCACAAAGCACCTCAACTAAACGTTTGAGCCCCACTTTAACATCACATCTCACCGTCACATTACATCCCCCTGTGCGCCGCAATGCACAGCAAGCTAGCATAGCATCAGCTTACTTAGCTAAATAACACAGTTAGAAACAAAAATTGGTTGATGCTTCAATGCATCACTGGAGCGCTGAGAAAAGTTGAGGCGGGGTGTCAGTCTGTAGCTTCATGTCACTGAAAATGATGTCGCTCAAGTGTGAACATAGCATAACACTGCTAACACTGTTAGCTGAGTTATCACCGCTCGTGCTGCTAACAATGCTAATACTGTTAATGCTGCAAACAATGTTAACTGAGCTAACACGGCTAACAATGCTAAAATTGCTAAAACAGCTAACACCACTTATAGTGTTCACGGAGTACCACTGCTAATGCTACTAACACTGCTAACACTGCTAACACTGCTAACGATGGCTGTTTATCCAGCAGGAAGTAACGTACCATCAGCGTACTGACAGTAAAGTGTGGAGAGTCCAGACAGCAGCAGCAGCAGAGAGGAACACAAACACAACATTAACTTAGACAGAGAAACACACAGGATACAAAGAAGAAGAAGAAGAAGCTCCTCCTCCTCAGATGTTACTGAGCAGGAAAAACAGAAACAGGAAGCAGGTTTTATTTTGAAATAAGTGTCTGGGCGGAGCAGAGTGTGTGTGAGCAGGGTTTTCCTCATCTGAGCAGTGAGTCCGTCGGGAATCACCGTGACTCACATTCAACATGTTCAAGTGTTTGTGAGAAGTTCAGTTTGAGACAGAGAGATCAGATCAAACAGGAAATGACACGACGAGACATCTGCAGTGCAGGAAACAGGCTCAGACTCATCACATCCATCGTGGGTGGCGTGAATTTCCGAGGCTACGATTTCTAAAACATGCTAATATGATCAAAGTTGTGTTTACAGGTAGAAAATGAAACGTGCTCCAGGTTGTTTCATTCCAACAGGTGTCTGATGCATCTGACTGAAAACAAACTGGAACACCTCCCGTCTGTAAAAGCAGGGAGGAGCCTGTATCTAAAACCAGTCTTTGACTCCACCCACTGATGTTTAATCAGCCAATGAGAAGCTCTCTGAGTCCAGACACATGAACCTGAACATGATCCTGAACATTTACATGTAACAAACAGGGTGGAGGTCAAAGGTCACTCAGTGACACCGCAGAGAGGCAAAATGATGCTGTAACGATCTGTATGACTCATTCATACTAACACCACACAGACTTCATGTCAAGTTTGGTCAGAGTTAGTGTATGAACTCTTCAGTTATGGATAGAAACACGTCTGTGAGGTCACACTGACCTTTGACCTTTGACCACCAAACTCTCATCAGTTCCTTGTTGGGTCCAGGTGGACGTTTGTGTCAAATTAAGAGAAATTTCTCTGAGGCGGTCTTGAGATATCACGTTCACAATGACTGGACAGGCGGACGGATGAATGGGCAGCCCAAAACAAAATGGCGGCGGCGTGGAGTCATAACAACCATCATTTTACAGTCAAAATTTAAAAAGTGAAATGTCAAAGTTTCAACAGCAGGAAATGACGTCCTGGCACTTCCTGTGAGAAACACCTGACACCTGTTGGAGTATTTTAGCCTCAGTGTATGCTGAGGGAGAGTTCCCGCTGCCTTCGCTTCTCTTTGATGTTAGAACGTTCTGGGAGGTTAACCTTTGACCCAGGAAGAGAGTCAGCTGTGTCACTGTGTTTTTCCTGAAGAAGAAGAGACTGACCTGCGTCTTTGAAGGCGACTCTCATCTCAGGAGTGCTCATCGTCCCCGAGTTATCAGAGTCGTTCTTCTTATAGATGGACTGCAGACACAGGGACAGCTGCTGTTGATCTTTGTCGTCAGGCTGAGTTCAGATATTTGAGTTTAAAGGTCACAGAGGTCTTACCAGGTATCTCTGCACCTTCTTCCACAGGGTGGCGAACTCTCCCAGGCCGAGCTTCCCGTTACCGCTGCCCTGCTGACGAGTTAAGGATCTGTGATGTCACACTGTACTGGAGGCCAGTGATACATGCACCAGAGCTCAGCCCGAGTTTAACCGGAGGTTGAACTCCAACAACAGGTTGAACTCGGCCGGTTGCTGTCAGGGTGACGTTCTCGTACAGACGATGGACTCTGTGATAATTTGTGTATTTTTGTGTGTTTTGTGTCACTTCCTGAAGACGTCCTCCATCACAGCATCTTCCTGTTTTTTTGTTTTTCACCTTTGCTTCCTGCTGCAGGTCTGCGTGTTGCTTTACGGGTGTTTTGATCTTGTTTTGTTTGTCTTTTCTCTCGGGGCTCATGTTTCTGTTTGTCTTTGCTTTTATTGACTGAATGTTTTTATGGTTTTCTTTTTTATTTTATTTCTGTGAACCAAACACACTGCGCTTCTCTGTCTGTGACAAGTCGACCAGTCAAACGTGTCTGTTAGCTCGGTAGCTGCGTGTTAATAATGACAACATGGCTGAAAGGATACGTCCATCAGGTTCACCATCACCCTGCAGGTCTCCATACTGAAGCCATCAGTCTTTATGTCAGTTCCTGTAAGGAGAGAGACAGGAAGTTCAAGCTCAACAGGTGATCAGGTGATCAGGTGAACAGGTGATCAGGTGATCAGGTGAACAGGTGATCAGGTGAAGTGCTGAAGCTTCAGCTGAGTTTACGTTTGCCGACGATCTTGTTCATGATGGTCCTCAGCTCGGCTGCAGAGATCTCCATGTCCTGAAACACAACAGGAAACACATCACACCTGCTCTCTGTTGTTGTACTGGTGAACTCTGTCACCTGGTCCGTCAGGTGTTACATTTAATTCCTGCTGTTAGCTGTTAGCATGTAGCACATGTTGAACCAGAACTCTGCTCCGACTGGTCCCCACCACACAGGAAGTGATGTAATACTCACGTCTCCAGCCAGTTTGGTGAAGAGGCCTCTGAATCCTGCGTCCACCTCCTCATCAGGCACCGTCTCCTGAACACAATCACCATGGCAACGGTCACAACGTGAACAACAAACTTTATTCACACAGCGACATTCAAACAGGCGACAGATGACGTGATGCAGCGTCAACACAGACGTCCAAACATGATCTTTTAATAATAATCATATAAACAACAACAACATTCAGTTTAATGTGACGGGAAACAAACGGAAGCAAAATGATTTTAATCTCAGTCCTGACGTTGAATCAACACGTGATCACATCACTGAGGTCATATCCTGTCTGCTATTGAAGTTCACCTCATTTCAACTTGTCAAAGTTCAATGAGATTTTAAGAATTCTTTTAGAGCAGCGGTTCCAAACTGGTGACAAGTGACTCGTGGCAAGTGAATTTCCAGCATAACACTTTTATTTTGAAGTGCTGTTTCCTGTTTCCTGAACATATTAAACGGTGTGGACCTTGATGACTGAGGAGAAATCAGGACCAGTTGGGATCAGCTGCTTTAGAGCCCCGACCTTTGATTGGACGAGAAGTTATCACCTGCTGTTGGACAAAAACATGAGGACAGGGTTTAAAGTCACAGTCCAGCTGTAAATCAATGTTTACTCACATCGTCCAGTTCAGCGTTGACCGGGTCGTCACAGGGTCTGACAGGACGGAGAGATTCAGAGGTTAGAAAACACATTTTCAGTCTGACACACAGAGAGCCAGCCACAGATACAGTGTCCAGATAAACTACGAGTGACAACGTTCAGGGAGTTCCTCCAAATTCAGACAAAGGACTCGTCCAATCACCTCAACTTTGATTCTCTCTGTTGATCATCAGACTGCTGCTGTGGAACCGAGTGACACATTGACAGGGCTAACTGTTAGCATCACACGGCTAACGTTAGCTATCGTGTCTGTGAAGATTCTAGGTCGTCCAGATCATACATGCTGTATCGTAGGCAACTGGACCTGCTTGAGTTTCTTAAAGACGTCTCATCCAAGAAGCTTCGTCAGTTCTAACGGTCTGGTGCGGAGTGACCCCCGGGTGGTCAACGACTCACATGTGACCTTAATGACTCTGTAAGCGTTCACACCCACACAAAGTTTAAAGCCTGCGACTCCACATCAGACATTTAGAAATGAAGACACATCTTGGATGAGACGACGATATGACACTTAAGAACGTTAGCCATCGGTTATTGATGAGTTTAACAACGCTTGGATGTCGGTGTGAGATTAACGACTCTGTGTCGGATGATAACCACCGCTGCTTCTCCCCAAGCTGCAAAGTTGACGAGCGGTGATGACATCATGCTGTACTGTGTTGGCTCGTGCTAACCGTGCAGAGATGGTTCTTCAGCGCTGCATCAAACAGCACCATTTCAGTATCTGACCAAATGTCTCCCCTTCTGTTCCTGAGATATGACGTTAAAACATGATGATGTCACAGTCAAGCTGACCTTTGACCTTTTGGATATAAAATGTCATCAGTTATGGCCAAAAACATGTTTAGTGAGTCACACTGACCTTTTGACACCAAAATCTAATCAGCTCATCTTTGAGTCCCAAAGGACGTTTGTGCCAAATTTGAGGAAATTCCCTCGAGGCCTTCTTGACGAGAGTGAGACGTCTGTACGTTTGGATGGACGATGTGAAAACCAACCTCGGCTATCGCCAGCACGGAGGCATAAAAACACTGAAACACTTCAACATTCACCACAACTTTTTGGAAATGCTGCCGTCAGACATTTTGACTGCAACAACCCCAAAAACAGCTGTGAAATCCTGAAGGGACTGTTCAGGGGGTGCGTCGAGCCCTGAGCGCGCCTCAGGGACGACTTCCTGTTGCTCTGAAAACAGGTTAAAGGTGTGCGAAGCTTCGCCAAACTAGAGTCACTGATGATGATGATGAAGGTTGGGACATGTTCACTGAAACAATATGGTGTTTGCTCGCATCGCGCCCCGTTAGGAGGAGGCGTGACCACTCAGAAACATGAGGGACCACAGGCCCCAACCCTTCACCTCTGCCACCACCCGCCCTGAAGCATCATGTTACATCTTACTGGGTCTCTGTCTGCTTCTCCGAGAACACTCGGATGCAGAAGTCTCCGTTGAGGTGCGGATCGAAGGTAGACGGGACGATCAGGTACTCTCCGGGTGGCAGTTTGAAGCGACTGCTGACCTCACGCAGGTTGATGAAGGTTTCCGACCTCGCCGTCTGAGCGTGGGTCAGGAAGTAGTTCTTATCCAGGTGAACCTCCCTCTGCCCGTGGAACTGAGGAGGACAACAGCCAATCAGGAGACTGGACAGGAGGTGCAGCCAATGAGCATTGTCTTTACATTCTGAGTCACAGCCTTCGTCTCCGTCTCTGCTCATCAGTTTACAAATCAATCATCAGTTTTTAAACAATTTCAGTCGCTGGCTTCTTGTCTCTCTGAGAGTCACGTGTTCACAGTCTCACGCGTTTACAGTGAAGCTACAGACGGTTAGCTTAGCTTAGCATAACGACTGGAGACAGGCTCCATCCGACCGAGCGGCTCCTCTAAAGCTCACTGACTAACAGGTCGTATCTGCTCTGTTGAGTCTGAACAAACACTGAGGACTCCTGGTTAACCCTGAGGTTTAACAGGGGACCACGTGTCGGACTGTTTCTTGACTTTGAGCAGTTGCCAGGTAACCAGCGGAGCCTTCGGGGGCTGACTGGCCGTGACATAAATCCACAATATAACAGACGAGCTATAACATGGATATCTTTGGACAGAGCCAGGCTAGCTGTTTCCAGTCTTTGTGCTAAGCTACGCTAACCAGCTGCTGGCTGTAGCAACATGTTTAGCACACAGACATGAGTGTGGGATCATGAGGTGAGGAACCGCCCACTGTGGGGTCCCCCGAGAACTACAGACCTTCAGCTGTTTTTCCCTGTTAGCATTCACACCACCGGTAATATGGCTGAAGTGACGTACTGTGAGCCAACAGGAAGTGGTGCTGTATGACCACCATCACATATCTGCTCAGTAAAGTCTGGACTTCACTGTCTTCTTTTTGTTAAGAGTTGTTGTTTGAGTTGTGTGTTGTTTACACAGCTAACAGGTTTTTAAGCAGTGCTGCCGCCTCTGTGAATCAGTCGAGTTACAGTTTACATCCGTCTGTTCAGAGTCATGTGACCATGACAGAGCACAGCGCTGCAAATATGGACACTGCTGCGAAGAAGCTACAAACTCTAAAACATGGACACACAGAAGGTCTAGTTTCAAGATTAGAGTCACCAATTCAGTGTCTGACCAAATGTCTCCCCTTCTGTTCCTGATATATGACGTTAAAACATGATGATGTCACAGTCAGGCTGACCTTTGACCTTTGACCTTCATTATTTTATCCTGTTAGACATTTGTGTCCAGTTTGGTCAGAGTTAGAACTCTTCAGTTATGGACAGAATCATAACTGAATAAGCTGGTGATTTGTGTAATGAGTGTTTGACCTGAGGGCGTGGTCGGGCTCCAGAGCTCACCTGTTCGGGAACCTGAATTAAAACACAAGACAAAGGTCAGTTTGTTTCTTTCACCTCCGTCTGGAGACCCTTTACATCCTTCACTTCTTGATCTGATCTGAAACGTCTTCAGCTCTCACCTCGTAGATGGCGAAGCCAATGGTGTGCATGTCCTCTCCCTGTTTACGGAGCCTCCTGCGGTTCTTCTGGATCAGACCGACCACGAAGCTGCAGCCATCCTCTCCATCATCTGGGTCGTCGTCCTCCTCCTCCAGCTTGATCACAAACTGAGGATTCATCCAGAATGTGTCTGCAGAGGAGAAACCAGCTCACAAACAAACCTCCAGCTCCACCACACAGACAGAACCCTCTGTATAGATATATATATATCTATATCTATATATATCTATATATATGTGTATATGGTTTGAAGTTTGAAGGCAGTGTCGGTGCCTTCTGTCACTGCAGATCGCAGCAGCAGACTTCAGTCTGTACTTCCTGTACTTACAGGGGTGGTTCCTGCAGCCGCCAGCGGTGGATCCTCTCCTCCAGCCGCCGTCAAACTTGCTGACGCTCCAGTGTTTGACGGAGTCGTCCTCGATGGTGTCGGGGGTCAGAGTGCACACCTCGATACGAGAGTAGTGACGCAAGAATTCGTTGAAGGACATCCTGCAGAGACGGGACAGGAGAGGGAAGAGCTCTTACTCTGCAGCTGCAAACATCACTGTGAGGACCTGACCGATCAATCTGCGTCTGTGCTACTGAAAATATTTCAGACTCCACCCACCAGAACTCTCCGTCCTCTGCGTTGGCGTGTGGGCAGTCTCCCTGCACGTAATTCCACTCAGACGATCTGTAACGAATAATAACGATAACACATTAACACAGAATGGACTTCACAAGAAAACTGAACTCAAACTCCCTCAAAATTTTCTTCACATATCGTGTTTCACGAGAATGAGACCGACGCAACGTCACAGTGACCTTTGACCACCAAAATCCAATCAGTTCATCATTGAGTCAGAATGGACGTTTGTGCTAAACATTAAGAAATTCCCTCAGGGCCTTCTTGAGATATCGTATTTATGACAATGGGACGTACAGACGGACATACAGATGGACAACCTGAACACATAATGCCTCCGGTCACAGTTATCACCGGTGTGGTGGCATATAAAGTGGACAGAAATTGATGCAGCCCTTCAAATGAAACCCGTGAGCGTCGTTTACGATGTGTGAATTCTTGTACACGGCGTCGAGAACTCAGAGCTCTCCGAAGATTTACACTTACAGAATCATACTTACCACAGAAGGGCGGCGTTCACGTGTGCTCATCTCGTGAACACAGTGAACACGCCCCCATTTGAATGCAGCATGTGCTATATGCTACAGCTAGCTAGCTAGCTAACCACAGTCCCCATCTCAAACAGGGCTACTTGTAAGTTTACATTAGCCACGAGAATGTTTGCTATTAGCCTACAAGCTAACTGTATGTTTCAGCTGAAGACTGTTAGCTTCGACCGTATATGATTTATGACTCTTCAGCTGAAACTTAGCTCACAGGGCTAACAGCAAATGTTCCAGTGGCTAACGTTAGCTTACAAGTGGGCAAAATTGCGAATCCTAGGATAGTGAAGGAACAGCTGGCCTTACTCTGCCTCTGATTGGCTTAACCTGACATTCTCTCCCTAACCCTGACCAATCCCACTCGTCCTGTCTAAACCACACCAATCCAACCAATGACAGCAACATGTACTGGCCAATCAGATGGAGAGGAGGGCGGGGTCATCCCTTGGCTATCCTGGGATTTGCAAATTTGGTTACAGTGGTTAGCTAGCTAGCTAAAGCATTTCATCAGACGCCATCTTAGTTTGTCTGTCATTTCTTTTTTTGTCATCTCACCTCTGCTAAATCTCGTCTCATCTCTTCACACCTGCTCTAATGAATCATCTCTTAATATCTCGTTTCATCTCATCTCTTCAATCTAACATTGTTATTTTGATTATATTTTAGAAAACTATGAACAGATCAGCGTCATTGAGCTTCAGACTGACTGCAGCTGCCCAGATGAGGATTTTCCTTCATCACCAGTACTCAAACTCATAGACAGTACCTTTACAGCAACACAACATGCTAACTCTGCTACGTCTGTGTTCAGTGTCGGTTCGGTTACCCGTCGCTCCAGGCTCCGGTCCACTCCACCTGACCCCAGGGGTTCCTCACCCGCACCAGCTTCTCCATCCGACCGCGGTAGTTCACCTGGAAACAAAAACAACAACATCAACGTTTTCTCCTCCTCGTGTTTCACATCGTCTCATCTCGATTTATTTTAAGGACACGACATTTTTCCCTGTTAAAGGGTTTTTTTGGGGGAGTTTTCCCTTATCCGCTGTGAGGGTCCAGAGGACAGAGGGATGTTGTATGCTGTAAAGCCCTTTGAGGCAAACTATGATTTGTGATATTGGGCTTTATAAATAAAATTGAAAAATTGAATTGGACATCACCTCCACGGCGCCCGTCAGAGAGTAGGCGTGGCCTTTCACCAGCTTCTGCCGGGTGACAGCTTCCGAGTCTGCGGCGCTGGTGATCTGCACCAAAGCAACAACAGGGACGGTTTAATCATCATCATCATCATCACCATCATCATCATCATCATCATCATCAGTCCAAACACCAAAAACTAAACTTTGATAAAAACAGCACCTCATTTCCTCAGACGCTGATCTTTACTCTGGCCACTGTCATGCCTTGTTTTTATATTTTCTATCAGCAGGAATTTTCTTCCTTCATCTCAGAGGAAATATTTGAAGAAGCGTGCTGATGGCAGGACAGAAAATATAAATATATACATGTCCGAGAAGTTTCCTGATTTTGGTCAGAGCAGGAAAAGTTTCTAGTTCTATCGTGAAAATATTTTGTTATGATGAGAAACTTTTTGTGTTATGTTAATCTGACACTGATCTTTTTTTTTTCTGGCCTGGCATCAGTGCGCTCCTGTGACTCCTGACAAAGACACAGGATGTGACGTGAAGCAGAGAGCCTGAGATGTTTCAGCTGACTGAGCGAAGCCACAGGAAGCTTCTGGATTATTAATGTTATGAGACTGAAAACATCTCAAACATTCTTCACCTGGAAAATAAAAAGCGGAGTAAATGTACAGTCAGTGTGTCAGACTCACGTCGATGGAGCAGCCCAGCAGCGCTCCGGCCTCCAGAGCCTTCTTGATGATCTGGAACAGGTTGGAGGGAGGTTTTTGGAGGTCGAAGTTCTCAGCGATGCCTCCGGTGAAATCCTCAAAGCCCTCGGTGGTGGAGCCGCCAGACAACGCTTCATAGCAGCCGTTGACTCTGTGACGGACAGACAGGAGAGTGGTAATGTTACTGATACACGTCAAACTAAGACTCAGACAGGAACATCACGTTGTGGTTTTTGAGCAGACGGTTGTCGGGTTGAATCCCCGGCTGCTCTTACTTGGCGTAGGCCTTCTCCAGCAGGGCGCTCCAGAACTCCCTCCCCTCCGCCGAGTGGACAAACAACAGCTCTCCGTCTTTGACCGGCAGACGGTCGTCGATCACCACGTCCACCCACTCCCCGAACTGCCAGAACTACAGACAGAGGACAAAATGTAGACATTTACTTTGAAAGTCTCTCCTAATGGTCTGAATTCTTCTTCCGGTCTCCAGCTTCAGTTTAACCTCTGCCGTGGTTGAACTTTTTCTACAGAGATATGAAACTGTCAGAAAGAGTTTGAATCCAAACAGAAACTTTTAAACTCCACGTTTCATTTCTAAGAGACCTGCTCTCAAAGCCCTCGTCCTCCCAGTTAGCTCTGGTTCTTGAACTGGTTCTGTTGGTGTTTCTGGAACCTTGGTTCTGACCAGTGAACCAGCCTGTGTTTACACCTGTAGCAGATCCACTGTAACCAGAGACGTGTCATCAGCAGGGGGCGCTGCACAGTGCACAGCAAGTCATGATGATCACCTTAGAACTTTTGTTATTACAAAAAACAACCCTGAGCCATCAGTAATGAGACTGCTGCACGCTCTCTGACCATTCCTCACTTCTCTCTGACTTTTCCAACCTGTAGAATAAGACACGCCCACTGATGTTGTCACAGATCGCACTTCAGCGTGAGGTGTTCAACATCAGGTGCAGAAGAGAAACGGTTGCATGTTGGTGGATCAGCAGACGTTCAGGAACCTTTCAGGTCAGTTAGCTCCTGACCTCATTACACGTGTGCACAGTACCCTCTGACATCTGTGTACAGACGCTCTCTGCAACAGGTTCTAGTGAGAACAGTCAAACCTCTGAGGTGATTCTAGTGACTGAGTGTTTGTGTATTCACAACCCATCTAATAACGACTCTTGGTTATCTTTTGTCGTCACACTGGGTCCTCAAATGAGTCCAACGTTCACCAGACTGCAGCAGCACTGGATGACTTCATCTGTAACGCATCATGAACTACAGCTGCCGTGGCAGCTCATCAGCCCTGATCCAGGACCAGGCCTGTCTCCTGGGTCAGAAAACCATAGACAGAGAAACACTGATGCCTCATTGGCTGCTGGATTGTACATCAGCGTCGCCGCCATATTGGAGAGGAGACGCCTCAGCTGTAAACAACTGGCAGTGAACAGTTATAACAGCGTTTATATTTCTGAGTCCTTTTCTCTCCATGGGTTTGTGATCTCTGTGCAGTGGAAATAAAGTTTAGTCTCCAGTTCATTATAATCTGGATATTTAGTCTGTGATGACGGCTGGACGCTCAGCAGAGGAGTGTGTGTCACAATGACATCAACAACTCTTCAACTTGTTAGCGTGCTAGCTAGCTAACGCTGCGAGCTGATGACCTCCTGGATCAGAACAGAATACAGTAACTGTGACCACTGATCATATTCTTAGTTCAGATGATCAAACAGACGACGGATCATCGGCGTTTGTTTCTGGCTGTCAGCGTTAGCGAGCACAGCCGTGACATCACATAATAAAGGACAAGTTTTCTAACAGTAGTCACGTTACTTTATTCTGTTCATAAACAGACAGCGTTAGCTAGCTAGTAGAAAAGTTGTCACGTCCACATTAAATTATGTTCTACATGGACGTCTCCAGGAGTATTAACCATGTCAAATAAGACAAATTCATGTTTAATAAATGTGAGTTATTATAATTCCTCATGATGATGAATTCAGTAGTTCAGCTGATGTCAGTGTGACACACACTCCTCTGCTGAGCGTCCAGCCGTCATCACAGACTAAATATCCAGATTATAATAAACAGGAGACTAAACTTTATTTCCACTGCACAGAGATCACAAACCCATGGAGAGAAAAGGACTCAGAAATATAAACACTGTTATAACTGTTCACTGCCATTTGTTTACAGCTGAGGCGTCTCCTCTCCAATATGGCAGCGACGCTAACGTATCACTGCAGGGGGCTGACACGGTCAACGTGGCGTCTCCGTAAGAATGTCTCTGCAGATAACGGTTCTGTGAGGTGGTTATGGTCCTGGATCAGGACTGATTAGCTTTATGTTAGCATCACCATACAAATGCCAAAGGTTCCTATTTCTTAATGTGACTTATTTTCAGAGGGACTGTAAATGTGTCAGCGTTAGCTGAAATGCTAACTGTCTCCTGGTCGAATGTTAACTCATCCTTTAAAACAAATGTCAGAAACTTTGTGTGTAAATAAAGAGACATCAAGGCATCACTAGTGGACAGATCAGGAATAAGAAATGCTGAGAGGTTCAATTCTAACAAACGTAAACACCAAGTTCTTCACAGATGTGTCTGTCCTCATCACAGCTGTGGAGTTCCACAGGCTTCAGTGCTGGGTCCCACAGTATTTTAGTTTATCATGAATTCACTTGGGTATATATATGTATATATATATGTCAGAGAGTAACTTCTATGTTTGCTGCAGTGCTGAGCCTGATTGGGCCTTCACAGCCACCGTAGGTCAGTTTCTGTTTCCTGTTCAACGAGCCAATAAATGAGGGACGTTTGCTCTGTCTCAAACCCCCGTGCTGTTTCCTGTTTGTTCTGGTTCTCTTCACCAAACACAGCGCAGACGTCTGAAACACGGGCTGACAGGTATAATCCATGACCGACACAGACATTCACATATTTGGACGTTTCGTCTGTTTTCAGTTTCAGCTGAAGGCGTATTCATCTGCAGGTAACCATAGCAACAGGACCGAAGCTGCAGGCCACATGAACAGACAGAATCTGTGATAAATCTGACACTGACGCTCCTCACTCGTGTCACATTTCTGTTACCTGGAAGTGAAAGATGCCGGCGTAGTCATCACCGAAGCCCTGGTCGGAGGGAACGACTCTGGCCATCACATACTCGTTCAGCGTCAGGGAGGCGATGGCCGCCAACAGCCAGCAGTCACCTGGACAGACAGGAAAACACCTGAAACAGACTGCACAGGTCATTACAACCAACATCCTGATGGTTCATCTGCTCGGACTGTCGGAGAGATGAAGTTTGACCTGAGGGTGGCGCTACAGGAAAGGTCGTTAACATCAGGAGGGTTCATGCTCCGGAGGACGACTGTTTACTTCAGTATTTCTTATAAACAAGATGAAAAGCACATGAAAATATCCCCCTGAGGGCCAAGAGGTCAGAGGTCACTGCTGCCTCCACAGAAGTGTCTCCAATCACTGATTATCTTTCTGCTGCAGGGAAAAACGCTCCAGCTTGTTTTTGTTTTACTAAACCAATCACAGTTGTCTTGGGCGGAGCTAAGCCCAGGATGTAGTGACGGTGCTCCTGTAAAACAGTGTCAGGGACAAACATTTTGACGTGGGGAGGTGAGCACTGTCATTAAAACCTAAACTAAACCCCAGGCAGGTTTGTATGTTTTCTTTTAAATGTTTGATAGTCTTTTTTGCAATTTTTAAAATACTTTTAACGAAATATTTTCTCTTAAAAAATTTCCTGATTTTTTTTCTAAAAAATACGTTTTGTCAATTTTTGTTTCTTTAAAAAATTTTGCCTTCGTTTTTGTAATTGCAAAATTACCCCATTTATCACAGCCAGAAACTTTAGGAACAGAAATAATCTAACGTCCGACAGTTCTTGAACACATCATGTGCTGTGAAAGCTTTTGTCAAATAAAACAAAAACAACAACACATAACCTAACAGTGATTTTCACTCAGATCATTTTCATGATAGTCCAAAAATACAGTGTTTTTTTTTTAAACTGCAGGACTTCATCTTCAATTTTTAACTTTCAAACATCAAAGTTTTAAAAATCCAGCGAGTCATTTCTGGAGGAGGGAGGTCCTGGATTTTACAAGGAAAAATATTTGAAATATCTGGAGCTTCACCACAGCCCCCCCCACAGTCCTTAAGTGAGCCCCGCCCACTACCAGAGGACAAACACTCGGTCTGAGTTGTTGTGACTCACTGACGAACGTACAAACTTTATGATCTAAAACTTTCACGCTGATTCAAACTGCCTGTTTCGGACGCTCTCAGCTGTCTCACCTGACGCTCGAACAGGAAGTGACACAAACAGTTCACGCTGAGAAACAGGAAAACACAGCAGTGTCATAACGTGGTCCCGAACCGCAGGGGATCGAACCAACGCACTGAGTCTATGCACAGCTTTTTTCTTTTTTGTGTTTCTGATGAAACAACAGTGGATTCAAGTCATGAGAGGAAACAACCGCCTGCAGCCTCTGCCGCACTTCCTGTCCACAAATATTCACTGTTTAAATGTTAATGCAGACAGACAGACACACAGACAGACAGACACACAGACACACAGACAGACAGACACACAGACAGACACACAGACAGACAGACAGACACACAGACAGACAGACAGACAGACACACAGACAGACACACAGACAGGCAGTTTGATGTTTCTACATGTGGAAACAGATCTTTACAGTAAAGTTACACAACAACAGCGGCTGCAGCTCAGTGTGGTTTAATGAAGGCACGGCATGCTGGTGAGTCATCACCACAACACCCAGTGTGTGTGTGTGTGTGTGTGTCAGGGTGTGTGTGTGTGTGTGTGTGTGTGTGTGTGTGTGTGTGTGTGTGTGTGTGTGTGTGTCAGGGTGTGTGTGTGTGTGTGTGTGTGTGTGTGTGTGTGTGTGTGTGTGTGTGTCAGGGTGTGTGTGTGTGTGTGTGTGTGTGTGTCAGGGTGTGTCCTCATTGGTTGACAGCGCATATCTCCCCCCCCCCCCCTCCGTCTCCCTGATGTTTGTCTCTCGCCCTCTAACAATAGCTGGCAGGCCTCTTCCTGTTCTGCTCCTTCCTGCTCAGCCAATCAGAGCTCAGCGTGGCAGCGCCCTCTAATTACAGCAGCTCTGGTTCTCATTAAGTTCAGAGAGAGTTGTGCTGTAAACACGGTCTGTTCTGCTGTGAACTGGTGATCAGAGGAGGATCTGAACTCAGATTTAACACCATGATATGAAAGGTCTCGTCTGTCTGTCTGTCCCAGGACGTCTCCGTCTTCCCCGTGAAGCCTCAGTGTGTCATGCTGGATCTTGATTGGCTCAAGACAAGAGCCCCTTTAAAGGCGGTTCACACGGCTATTACACCTCGCCGCTCTGTTTAAACGGGACAACCGAGGTCAGAGTTATCGCTGCTTTTACCCACGACACAGGAAGTAGTCACAGCTCAACGACGGGTCATGGACAGCTACCCACTGTGGGACATTTAAAAAGCAGCTGTTGGCAGTTAGCAGCTAACTCAAAGAAGAAGAACAGCAGCTGTTAGCCGTTAGCAGCTAACTCAAAGAAGAACAGCAGCTGTTTGCAGTTAGCAGTTAGCAGCTAACTTAAAGAGGAAGAACAGCAGCTGTTGGCAGTTAGCAGCTAACTCAAAAAGAGGAAGAACAGCAACTGTTAGCCGTTAGCAGCTAACTCAAAAAGAGGAAGAACAGCAGCTGTTAGCAGTTAGCAGCTAACTCAAAGAAGAACAGCAGCAGTTAGCAGTTAGCAGCTAACTCAAAGAAGAACAGCAGCTGTTAGCAGTTAGCACCTAGCTCAAAGAAGATGAACAGCAGCTGTTAGCAGTTAGCAGCTAACTCAAAGAAGAGCAGCAGCTGTTAGCAGTTAGCAGCTAACTCAAAGAAGAACAGCAGCTGTTAGCAGTTAGCACCTAGCTCAAAGAAGATGAACAGCAGCTGTTAGCAGTTAGCAGCTAACTCAAAGATGAACAGCAGCAGTTAGCACTTAGCAGCTAACTCAAAGAAGAAGAACAGCAGCTGTTAGCAGTTAGCAGCTAACAGGAGCTCCCGCCGCCATATATCAGGGACGCTAAATGATTGTTATTGACATGTGATGTCATTGTTATTGTTTATAAAGAGCTGCTGACACGTATGTTACACGTCACACTAGAGGCTGACGCTGTTGTGTTACATGTCACGCCTCTTTTGACTCTGTGATGTCATCATGCTGTCTGACATCACACACTGGAGCCACATGATGATGCCATGGTTTGGTTCTGTGTAAACATATGAAGGCGGGACTTGGCTGTAGCTCTGTGTGGGCTGATTAGTGAGGTCACATCCTGCAGGTGCATCCAGGTGTTAAACTGAGGTTGAAGGTATGACAAACTCTGAACAGACGAAGTCAACAGACAGTGAAACACGTGTGAGTCTTCAGAGGGTCATCAGAATCTATTCAGATATTAATAATTAAAAAACAATGAATGAAGTTCTGAAGAGTTAAATATTGTCTGCACACAGCTCTCAACATGGAGACAAACAGAGATAACAGCACTAACAACAGCAACAGTGATGCATTCAGGGACGGTCTGACAATCTGCAGCCTGTGGTGCATTCAGGGACAGCCAGTAAAACTCACCTAGAGCTCCCTGGCAGATGTCAGTTCTGGTGGCTCCGCCCACAATGAACTCAGGATTACGGACCAGTTCCTGAAGGTCGAGACAAAATCAGATCAAGAACACTGAAGACACATACTGTCAGTAACACTCACATACTGTCAGTAATACTCACATACTGTCAGTGACACTCACATACTGTCAGTGATACTCACATACTGTCAGTGACACTCACATACTGTCAGTGATACTCACATACTGTCAGTGACACTCACATACTGTCAGTGACACTCACATACTGTCAGTAACACTCACATACTGTCAGTGATACTCACATACTGTCAGTAACACTCACATACTGTCAGTGATACTCACATACTGTCAGTGATACTCACATACTGTCAGTGATACTCACATACTGTCAGTGACACTCACATACTGTCAGTGATACTCACATACTGTCAAGAACACTCACATACTGTCAGTGATACTCACATACTGTCAGTGACACTCACATACTGTCAGTGATACTCACATACTGTCAGTGATACTCACATACTGTCAGTGACACTCACATACTGTCAGTGATACTCACATACTGTCAGTGACACTCACATACTGTCAGTAACACTCACATACTGTCAGTGACACTCACATACTGTCAGTGATACTCACATACTGTCAGTGATACTCACATACTGTCAGTGACACTCACATACTGTCAGTGATACTCACATACTGTCAGTGACACTCACATACTGTCAGTAATACTCACATACTGTCAGTGACACTCACATACTGTCAGTAATACTCACATACTGTCAGTGACACTCACATACTGTCAGTAATACTCACATACTGTCAGTGACACTCACATACTGTCAGTGATACTCACATACTGTCAGTGACACTCACATACTGTCAGTAACACTCACATACTGTCAGTGACACTCACATACTGTCAGTGATACTCACATACTGTCAGTGACACTCACATACTGTCAGTAATACTCACATACTGTCAGTGACACTCACATACTGTCAGTGACACTCACATACTGTCAGTAATACTCACATACTGTCAGTGACACTCACATACTGTCAGTAACACTCACATACTGTCAGTGACACTCACATACTGTCAGTGACACTCACATACTGTCAGTAATACTCACATACTGTCAGTGACACTCACATACTGTCAGTGACACTCACATACTGTCAGTGACACTCACATACTGTCAGTGACACTCACATACTGTCCAGTATACATCACATACTGTCAGTGACACTCACATACTGTCAGTGACACTCACATACTGTCAGTATACTCACATACTGTCAGTGACACTCACATACTGTCAGTGATACTCACATACTGTCAGTAACAATCACATACTCAGTCAGTGACACTCACATACTGTCAGTAACACTCACATACTGTCAGTGATACTCACATACTGTCAGTAACACTCACATACTGTCAGTGACACTCACATACTGTCAGTAACACTCACATACTGTCAGTGACACTCACATACTGTCAGTAACACTCACATACTGTCAGTGACACTCACATACTGTCAGTAACACTCACATACTGTCAGTGATACTCACATACTGTCAGTGATACTCACATACTGTAATTAACACTCACATACTGTCAGTGACACTCACGTACTGTCAGTAACACTCACATACTGTCAGTGATACTCACATACTGTCAGTGACACTCACATACTGTCAGTGACACTCACATACTGTCAGTGATACTCACATACTGTCAGTGACACTCACATACTGTCAGTAACACTCACATACTGTAATTAACACTCACATACTGTCAGTAACACTCACATACTGTAATTAACACTCACATACTGTCAGTGATACTCACACACTGTCAGTGATACTCACATACTGTAATTAACACTCACATACTGTCAGTGACACTCACGTACTGTCAGTAACACTCACATACTGTCAGTGATACTCACATACTGTCAGTGACACTCACATACTGTCAGTGACACTCACATACTGTCAGTAACACTCACATACTGTCAGTGATACTCACATACTGTCAGTGACACTCACATACTGTCAGTGACACTCACATACTGTCAGTAATACTCACATACTGTCAGTGACACTCACATACTGTCAGTAACACTCACATACTGTCAGTAACACACATACTGTCAGTGATACTCACATACTGTCAGTGATACTCACATACTGTCAGTGACACTCACATACTGTCAGTGATACTCACATACTGTCAGTAACACACATACTGTCAGTGACACTCACATACTGTCAGTGATACTCACATACTGTCAGTAACACTCACATACTGTCAGTGACACTCACATACTGTCAGTAATACTCACATACTGTCAGTGACACTCACATACTGTCAGTAACACTCACATACTGTCAGTGACACTCACATACTGTCAGTGACACTCACATACTGTCAGTATACTCACATACTGTCAGTGACACTCACATACTGTCAGTGACTACTCACATACTGTCAGTAGACACTCACATACTGTCAGTGACACTCACATACTGTCAGTAACACTCACATACTGTCAGTGACACTCACATACTGTCAGTGATACTCACATACTGTCAGTGACACTCACATACTGTCAGTAACACTCACATACTGTCAGTGACACTCACATACTGTCAGTGATACTCACATACTGTCAGTAACACTCACATACTGTCAGTGACACTCACATACTGTCAGTGACACTCACATACTGTCAGTGAACACTCACATACTGTCAGTAAATACTACATACTGTCAGTAACACTCACATACTGTCAGTGATACTCACATACTGTCAGTGACACTCACATACTGTCAGTGACACTCACATACTGTCAGTGACACTCACATACTGTCAGTGACACTCACATACTGTCAGTGATACTCACATACTGTCAGTGACACTCACATACTGTCAGTAACACTCACATACTGTCAGTGACACTCACATACTGTCAGTGACACTCACATACTGTTCAGTAATACTCACATACTGTCAGTGACACTCACATACTGTCAGTACACTCACATACTGTCAGTAATACTCACATACTGTCAGTAACACTCACATACTGTCAGTGAACACTCAACATACTGTCAGTGACACTCACATACTGTCAGTAACACTCACATACTGTCAGTGACACATCACATACTTGTCAGTGATACTCACATACTGTCAGTAACACTCACATACTGTCAGTGTGACAGTGACACTCACATACTGTCAGTAATACTCACATACTGTCAGTGACACTCACAAACTGTCAGTGACTACTCACATACTGTCAGAGACACTCACATACTGTCAGTAACACTCACATACTGACATTAACACTCACATACTGTCAGTGGATACTCACATACTGTCAGTGATACTCACATACTGTCAGTGACACTCACATACTGTCAGTGACACTCACATACTGTCAGTGATACTCACATACTGTCAGTGACCTCACATACTGTCAGTGACACTCACAAACTGTCAGTGACACTCACATACTGTCAGTGACACTCACATCCTGTCAGTAAGACTCACATACTGTCAGTGACCACTCACATACTGTCAGTGACACTCACATACTGTCAGTAACATTCACATACTGTTACAGTGACACACTACATACTGTCAGTGACACTCACATACTGTCAGTGACACTCACGATACTGTCAGTAATACTCCACATACTGTCAGTGACACTCACATACTGTCAGTACACTCACATACTGTCAGTGACACTCACAACTGTCAGTGACACTCACATACTCTCAGTAACATCACATACTGTCCAGTGACAGTGGATACTCACATACTGTCTGTGACACTCACATACTGTCCAGTATACACTCACATACTGTCAGTACACTCACATACTGTCAGTGACACTCACATACTGTCAGTAAACATTCACATACTGTCAGTAACACTCACATACTGTCAGTGAACACTCACATACTGTCAGTAATACTCACATACAGTCAGTGACACTCACATTAATGTTCAGTAACACTCACATACTGTCAGTGACACTCACATACTGTCAGTAACACTCACATACTGTCAGTAACATTCACATACTGTTCAGTGACAGTGACTACACATACAGTCAGTGACACTCACATACTGTCAGTGATACTCACATACTGTCAGTGACACTCACATACTGTCAGTAACACTCACATACTGTCAGTAACACTCACATACTGTCAGTAACACTCACATACTGTCAGTAAACTCACATACTGTCAGTGACTACTCACATACTGTCAGTGACACTCACATACTGTCAGTGACACTCACATACTGTCAGTGACACTCACACTACTGTCAGTGACACTCACATACTGTCAGTGACACTCACAACTGTCAGTAATACTCACACACCTGTCAGTGACTACTCACATACTGTCAGTGATCACTCACATACTGTCAGTAACACTCACATAATGTCAGTGACACTCACATACTGTCAGTGATACTCACATACTGTCAGTGACAACTCACATACTGGTCAGTGAACACTCACATACTGTCAGTGAATACTCACATACTGTCAGTACACTCACATACTGTCAGTGATACTCACACACTGTCAGTATCACTCACATACTGTCAGTGACACTCACATACTGTCAGTGACACTCACATACTGTCAGTGACACTCACATACTGTCGGCAGTGAACTCACATACTGTCAGTGATACTCACATACTGTCAGTGACACTCACATACTGTCAGTGACTCATACTGTCAGTGTACTCACATCTGTCAGTGACACTCACATACTGTCAGTGATACTCACATACTGTCAGTGACACTCACATACTGTCAGTAACACTCACATACTGTCAGTACACTCACATACTGTCAGTGACACTCACATACTGTCAGTGATACTCACATACTGTCAGTGACACTCACATACTGTCAGTGACACTCACATACTGTCAGTGACACTCACATACTGTCAGTAACACTCACATACTGTCAGTGACACTCACATACTGTCAGTAACACTCACATACTGTCAGTGACACTCACATACTGTCAGTGACACTCACATACTGTCAGTGACACTCACATACTGTCAGTAACACTCACATACTGTCAGTGACACTCACATACTGTCAGTAACACTCACATACTGTCAGTGACACTCACATACTGTCAGTAACACTCACATACTGTCAGTGACACTCACATACTGTCAGTAATACTCACATACTGTCAGTGACACTCACATACTGTCAGTAATACTCACATACTGTCAGTGACACTCACATACTGTCAGTGATACTCACATACTGTCAGTGACACTCACATACTGTCAGTGACACTCACATACTGTCAGTGATACTCACATACTGTCAGTGACACTCACATACTGTCAGTGATACTCACATACTGTCAGTAATACTCACATACTGTCAGTGACACTCACATACTGTCAGTAACACTCACATACTGTCAGTGACACTCACATACTGTCAGTGACACTCACATACTGTCAGTGATACTCACATACTGTCAGTAACACTCACATACTGTCAGTGATACTCACATACTGTCAGTAATACTCACATACTGTCAGTGACACTCACATACTGTCAGTGATACTCACATACTGTCAGTGACACTCACATACTGTCAGTGACACTCACATACTGTCAGTAATACTCACATACTGTCAGTGACACTCACATACTGTCAGTAATACTCACATACTGTCAGTAACACTCACACACTGTCAGTAACACTCACACACTGTCAGTGATACTCACATACTGTCAGTGACACTCACATACTGTCAGTAATACTCACATACTGTCAGTGACACTCACATACTGTCAGTGATACTCACATACTGTCAGTAACACTCACATACTGTCAGTAATACTCACATACTGTCAGTGACACTCACATACTGTCAGTGATACTCACATACTGTCAGTGATACTCACATACTGTCAGTAACACTCACATACTGTCAGTGACACTCACATACTGTCAGTGATACTCACATACTGTCAGTAACACTCACATACTGTCAGTAACACTCACATACTGTCAGTGATACTCACATACTGTCAGTGACTACTCACATACTGTCAGTGACACTCACATACTGTCAGTGATACTCACATACTGTCAGTGACACTCACATACTGTCAGTAACACTCACATACTGTCAGTGACACTCACATACTGTCAGTAACACTCACATACTGTCAGTGACACTCACATACTGTCAGTGACACTCACATACTGTCAGTAACACTCACATACTGTCAGTGAGGACCTCACAACTGTCAGTGATATAACATACTGTCCCAGTGGACACTCACATACTGTCAGTGATACTCACATACTGTCAGTAGACACTCACTTACTGTCTGTGACTACTCACATACTGTCAGGGACACTCACATACTGTCTGTGACACTCACATACCTGTCAGGACAGTACTACTCCCATACTGGTCAGTATCACCACTCACATACTGTCAGTGATACCACTCACATACTGTCAGTAATACTCACAAACTGTCCAGGGACACTCACATACTGTCAGTGACTACTCACATACCTGTCAGTGACACTCACATACTGTCAGTGACTACTCTCATACTGTCAGTAAACTCACATACTGTCAGTGTCACTCACATACTGTCAGTTATACTCACCAGACTGTCAGTATCACTCACACACTGTCAGTATACTCGCACAAACTGTCCAGTGACTACTCACCATACTGTCAGGGACACTCACATACAGTCTGTACCTCCATTTGTCAGTGACACTCACTTACTGTCAGTGAACACTCAACATTCTGTCAGTGATACTCACATACTGTCAGTAATACTCACATACTGTCAGTGATACTCACATACTGTCAGTGATACTCACATACTGTCAGTAACACTCACATACTGTCAGTAACACTCACATACTGTCAGTGATACTCACATACTGTCAGTAACACTCACATACTGTCAGTGACACTCACATACTGTCAGTAATACTCACATACTGTCAGTGACACTCACATACTGTCAGTGACACTCACACACTGTCAGTAATACTCACATACTGTCAGTAATACTCACACACTGTCAGTGACACTCACATACTGTCAGTAACACTCACATACTGTCAGTAACACTCACATACTGTCAGTGACACTCACATACTGTCAGTGATACTCACATACTGTCAGTGACACTCACATACTGTCAGTGACACTCACATACTGTCAGTGATACTCACATACTGTCAGTGACACTCACATACTGTCAGTGATACTCACATACTGTCAGTGACACTCACATACTGTCAGTAACACTCACATACTGTCAGTGACACTCACATACTGTCAGTGACACTCACATACTGACAGTGACACTCACATACTGTCAGTGACAGTGACACTCACATACTGTCAGTGACACTCACATACTGTCAGTGATACTCACATACTGTCAGTAACACTCACATACTGTCAGTGACACTCACATACTGTCAGTAACACTCACATACTGACAGTGACACTCACATACTGTCAGTGACAGTGACACTCACATACTGTCAGTGACACTCACATACTGACAGTAACACTCACATACTGTCAGTGACACTCACATACTGTCAGTGATACTCACATACTGTCAGTGACACTCACATACTGTCAGTGACACTCATACTGTCAGTAACACTCACATACTGTCAGTGACACTCACATACTGTCAGTGATACTCACATACTGTCAGTAACACTCACATACTGTCAGTGACACTCACATACTGTCAGTGATACTCACATACTGTCAGTGACACTCACATACTGTCAGTGACACTCACACACTGTCAGTAATACTCACATACTGTCAGTAACACTCACATACTGTCAGTGATACTCACACACTGTCAGTAATACTCACATACTGTCAGTGACACTCACATACTGTCAGTGATACTCACATACTGTCAGTGACACTCACATACTGTCAGTGATACTCACATACTGTCAGTAATACTCACATACTGTCAGTGACACTCACATACTGTCAGTAATACTCACATACTGTCAGTAACACTCACACACTGTCAGTAACACTCACACACTGTCAGTGATACTCACATACTGTCAGTGACACTCACATACTGTCAGTAACACTCACATACTGTCAGTGACACTCACATACTGTCAGTGATACTCACATACTGTCAGTAACACTCACATACTGTCAGTAATACTCACATACTGTCAGTGATACTCACATACTGTCAGTGATACTCACATACTGTCAGTGATACTCACATACTGTCAGTAACACTCACATACTGTCAGTAATACTCA
>JAGQAX010000003.1:48466163-48528663 GCA_019142605.1 Cephalopholis sonnerati
GGCTGTTACGAGGCTCTGTCTGGAGGATCCACCACCGAGGGTTTCGAAGATTTCACCGGAGGAATCGCTGAGGTCCACGAGCTGGCTCGACCTGATCCGCATCTGTTCCACATCATCCAGAAAGCTCAGTGCCGCGGGTCACTGATGGGCTGCTCCATAGACGTGAGATCACTCTCAGAACATAGAGGGGAACCACAGGGGAACAACAGGGGAACAACAGGTGTACAACAGGGGAACCACAGGGGTACAACAGGGGAACAACAGGTGTACAACAGGTGTACAACAGGTGTACAACAGGGGAACAACAGGTGAACAACAGGGGTACAACAGGGGTACAACAGGTGTACAACAGGGGAACGACAGGGGTACGACAGGGGAACGACAGGGGAACAACAGGGGTACGACAGGGGTACAACAGGAGAACAACAGGGGTACAACAGGGGTACAACAGGAGAACAACAGGGGTACAACAGGGGTACAACAGGGGAACAACAGGGGAACAACAGGGGTACAACAGGGGTACAACAGGTGTACAACAGGGGAACAACAGGGGTACAACAGGGGAACGACAGGGGTACGACAGGGAAACGACAGGGGAACAACAGGGGTACGACAGGGGTACAACAGGAGAACAACAGGGGTACAACAGGGGTACAACAGGAGAACAACAGGGGTACAACAGGGGTACAACAGGGGAACAACAGGGGTACAACAGGTGTACAACAGGGGAACAACAGGGGTACAACAGGGGAACAACAGGTGAACAACAGGGGTACAACAGGTGTACAACAGGGGAACAACAGGGGTACAACAGGGGAACAACAGGGGAACAACAGGGGTACAACAGGGGAACAACAGGGGAACAACAGGGGTACAACAGGGGAACAACAGGAGTACAACAGGGGTACAACAGGGGTACAACAGGTGAACAACAGGGGAACAACAGGTGTACAACAGGGGAACAACAGGGGTACAACAGGTGTACAACAGGGGTACAACAGGGGAACAACAGGTGTACAACAGGGGTACAACAGGGGAACAACAGGTGTACAACAGGGGTACAACAGGGGAACAACAGGGGTACAACAGGGGTACAACAGGGGAACAACAGGGGTACAACAGGGGAACAACAGGGGAACAACAGGAGAACAACAGGGGAACAACAGGTGTACAACAGGGGTACAACAGGGGAACAACAGGGAAACAACAGGGGTACAACAGGGGAACAACAGGTGTACAACAGGGGAACAACAGGGGTACAACAGGGGAACAACAGGTGTACAACAGGGGAACAACAGGGGTACAACAGGGGAACAACAGGGGAACAACAGAAGAACAACAGGGGTACAACAGGTGTACAACAGGGGAACAACAGGGGTACAACAGGGGAACAACAGGTGAACAACAGGGGTACAACAGGTGTACAACAGGGGAACAACAGGGGTACAACGGGGGAACAACAGGGGTACAACGGGGGAACAACGGGGGAACAACAGGGGTACAACAGGGGAACAACAGGGGTACAACAGGGGTACAACAGGGGTACAACAGGTGAACAACAGGGGAACAACAGGTGTACAACAGGGGAACAACAGGGGTACAACAGGTGTACAACAGGGGTACAACAGGGGAACAACAGGTGTACAACAGGGGAACAACAGGTGTACAACAGGGGTACAACAGGGGAACAACAGGTGTACAACAGGGGTACAACAGGGGAACAACAGGGGTACAACAGGGGAACAACAGGTGTACAACAGGGGAACAACAGGGGAACAACAGGGGTACAACAGGGGAACAACAGGGAAACAACAGGGGTACAACAGGGGTGCAACAGGGGAACAACAGGTGTACAACAGGGGTACAACAGGGGAACAACAGGAGAACAACAGGGGTACAACAGGGGAACAACAGGTGTACAACAGGGGTACAACAGGGGAACAACAGGTGTACAACAGGGGAACAACAGGGGAACAACAGGAGAACAACAGGGGTACAACAGGGGAACGACAGGGTACGACAGGGGAACAACAGGGGAACGACAGGGGAACGACAGGGGAACAACAGGGGTACAACAGGGGTACAACAGGAGAACAACAGGGGTACAACAGGGGAACGACAGGGGTACGACAGGGGAACGACAGGGGAACAACAGGGGAACAACAGGGGAACAACAGGAGAACAACAGGGGTACAACAGGGGAACGACAGGGGTACGACAGGGGAACGACAGGGGAACGACAGGGGAACAACAGGGGTACAACAGGGGTACAACAGGAGAACAACAGGGGTACAACAGGGGTACAACAGGGGTACAACAGGGGAACAACAGGGGTACAACAGGGGAACAACAGGGGTACAACAGGGGTACAACAGGGGAACAACAGGGGTACAACAGGGGTACAACAGGAGAACGACAGGGGAACGACAGGGGAACAACAGGGGTACAACAGGGGAACGACAGGGGAACGACAGGGGTACAACAGGCGTACAACAGGGGTACAACAGGAGAACGACAGGGGAACGACAGGGGAACGACAGGGGTACGACAGGGGAACGACAGGGGAACGACAGGGGTACGACAGGGGAACGACAGGGGAACAACAGGGGTACAACAGGGGAACAACAGGAGAACAACAGGGGAACAACAGGTGAACAACAGGGGTACAACAGGGGAACAACAGGAGAACAACAGGAGAACAACAGGGGTACAACAGGGGAACGACAGGAGAACGACAGGTGTACGACAGGTGTACGACAGGGGTACGACAGGGGAACGACAGGGGTACGACAGGGGAACGACAGGGGAACGACAGGGGTACGACAGGGGTACAACAGGAGAACAACAGGGGTACAACAGGGGTACAACAGGAGAACAACAGGTGTACAACAGGGGTACAACAGGGGAACAACAGGGGTACAACAGGGGTACGACAGGGGAACGACAGGGGAACGACAGGAGAACGACAGGGGTACGACAGGGGAACGACAGGGGTACGACAGGGGAACGACAGGGGAACGACAGGGGTACGACAGGGGAACGACAGGGGAACGACAGGGGTACGACAGGGGTACGACAGGAGAACGACAGGGGAACGACAGGGGAACGACAGGTGTACGACAGGGGTACGACAGGGGAACGACAGGGGAACGACAGGGGTACGACAGGGGAACGACAGGGGAACAACAGGGGTACAACAGGGGAACAACAGGAGAACAACAGGGGAACAACAGGTGAACAACAGGTGAACAACAGGTGAACAACAGGGGTACAACAGGGGAACAACAGGAGAACAACAGGAGAACAACAGGGGTACAACAGGGGAACAACAGGAGAACAACAGGTGTACAACAGGTGTACAACAGGGGAACAACAGGGGTACAACAGGGGAACAACAGGAGAACAACAGGGGTACAACAGGGGTACAACAGGGGAACAACAGGAGAACAACAGGTGTACAACAGGTGTACAACAGGGGAACAACAGGGGTACAACAGGGGAACAACAGGAGAACAACAGGGGTACAACAGGGGTACAACAGAGGAACAACAGGGGAACAACAGGGGTACAACAGGGGTACAACAGGGGTACAACAGGGGAACAACAGGGGTACAACAGGTGTACAACAGGGGTACAACAGGTGTACAACAGGGGTACAACAGGGGAACAACAGGGGAACAACAGGGGAACAACAGGTGTACAACAGGGGTACAACAGGGGAACAACAGGGGTACAACAGGGGAACAACAGGGGTACAACAGGTGTACAACAGGGGTACAACAGGGAACAGTAAAACCCTGTAAATGTTCCTGAGTTAACCAGACAGATTCAGCAGCTGCAGAGTTGAGATGAATTATTGTTTTATTGTCAGTTGTTAATAAAGACTGAAGACTTCAAACAGAGCGTTGGTTTGATCAGAAATATAAATCCTGTCACAGGTAGAAAATGTCCTCATTAATATTAATGTTCAGTGACAGACGGCTGTCAGGAGGAGCTGATCTAATGTTTTTAATGTTTCAGATCACGAGCTCAGCCGACTCGGAGGCCGTCACCCGTCAGAAGCTGGTTAAAGGCCACGCCTACTCTGTGACAGGGGCAGCTGTGGTAAGAGGACACTCCCCCTACATTCGCCTGTCTGTCACAACACCTGAGACATGATTTCAGATCAGTGTGAACGCCTCACAGCAGCTTACCTGAAGAGGGGCGGGGCTTCACCTCTATCATGATGAATTTGAATTGATGGGTTGTCCAATCAGGTGTGACTCTGTGGTCTGCTCCTCGTGTGATTGGCTGCAGGTGGAATACCGCGGCGACATGGAGAAGCTGATCCGGATCAGAAACCCGTGGGGTCAGGTGGAGTGGACTGGAGCCTGGAGCGACAAGTAGGTGATCCCGACAGCTCGCCCGCCATCAGAGGGGGGAGGGAGGGGGCGGGGCTTCAGGGTGCTTCCCAGCAGCAGATAAACACACTGGTGACTCCTGCTCAGATTTTCATGTTGTAATAACATGCTGAGTGACAGAGTTACCTGAGCAGGTGTCATGTTGACGCCTGGAGCTCCTGACAGCCCCTCCCTGCTGCCTGCCTGCGCTGGGTGTGCCGATCTGTCACTGAGTGACTCTGTGCACCACAGCAGCACTGTGTTACATCACAGGAGGGTGTGGTCAGCCCGATCTCACCTGACACCTGTCGTTCCATGGATCCACCTCACACTGACACACACTGCCTGTTGTTATGCTCTCCTCAGGTGGCAGGAGTCTGCAGGAGCTGCTCACATCATTCAGATCTCTGTCAGTACAGACGATGAGCGTCAGTCTTCTTGGTCTCTGTCTCTGGTCAAAGGGACGAGGACGAGATTTATTCACAGCAAACTATGACCTCAACTCTTTTGGTTTTACTCCTGTTTTGAACAGCATTGAGTTAAAGAGCTGAGACTGTTTTTATTCCCTCAGTAGATTTATTTCTGTTAAACTCTGTGACAGTGAGTCAGCATCATCATCATCATCAGCATCATCATCATCATCAGCATCGTCATCATCATCAGCATCAGCATCATCATCATCATCATCATCATCATCAGTCCACCTGACAGGTGAGTCTGATGAAACAGCGTCATGACTACACAGGTGAGTCTCAGGATGGTCACAGTAAAGGTCCAGACACACCAAACTGACCTCAGAGAACTAGCGGTGATGAAGACCTCCTGCTGCGTCGCCTCATGTCTCCGTGTCTCGGCCAAAAAGTTGAACATAAACACACCACAGAGACGACAGCCGACGGCCAATCAGCACGTCCGTACTGCTCCTGCTGAGAGGAAATAACTCTCCACAGCAGCAGACGGCGGTCGTCTGAATTCATCATTGAAAAAGGGAAACAGGAAGAGCGTCGTGATGCTAGTTAGCCAGTTAGCACAGTAACAACACAATCAGAGCATATTTAGCGTGCGCCAGTGAACAAGAACACAAACCATCAGGAAACGTTTCTGCCAACCTCAGACCAGCTCAGGACGTCCACATCCAGTGTCTCCACCTGTAAGATGGTGTTACAGCAGACACCTGAACAGGTGACGCGTGCTCATCATCCTCATCAGGGTCAGCAGTTCTTCATCAGAACCCACTGAGCTGGTCTGAGGTTGGTTGGACGTACTGCCAAATACAAACAACATCAGAGACGTCCTCTGTGTGAAGTGAACACTGAGCTGACCGTCAGCATGCTAACAACACGCTCCACCTGTGTCACTGTGTCATGTGACCCAACGTCCCAACACTCACCTGTGTAGTGATGACGCTGTTTGATCAGACTCACCTGTCAGGTGGACGGATGATGATGATGATGATGATCGTGATGATGGTGACGATGGTGATGATGATGATGATGATGATGATGGTTCGCTGACACAGAGCTGAAACAAAGGGAATGAAACAGTGAAAATAAAAACCAAAAAGCGGCGTTTGAATTTACGTTTGGTGAAGTTAAGGAAACTGTTTCCTGCTCTGACAGCTCGTCTGAGTGGCGTTACATCAGCGATGAGGACAGAGAGCGCCTGAGTCATCGCTCCGAGGACGGAGAGTTCTGGTAAGACGTTTTGTTTTAACTCCAAACTACCTGAACTTCATCATCACGTCCTGTGTGTGTGTGTGTGTGTGTGTGTGTGTGTGTGTGTGAAGCTAATCCCTCTGCTGTGTCTTGCAGGATGTCTTTCAATGACTTCCTGAGACATTACTCCCGACTGGAGATCTGTAACCTGACGCCCGACGCCCTGAGCGACGACTCCATCTCTAAGTGGGCTCTGTCCAAGTTCGACGGCAGCTGGAGGAGAGGATCCACCGCCGGAGGCTGCAGGAACTATCCCAGTGAGTGATCCTGTCAGGCAGAGAGCAGGTGGCGTTCACGCTGGTTTCTGACCTTTTCTTTCTAAACGGCAGACACGTTTTGGACGAACCCTCAGTTTGTGATCAGGCTCGATGAGGAGGACGACGACCCGGACGACGGAGAGGAAGGCTGCAGCTTCGTGGTCGGTCTGATCCAGAAGAACCGCAGACGCATGAGGAAGATGGGAGAGGACATGCACACGGTCGGATTCGCCATCTACGAGGTGAGACAGCGACGTGTTGTACGTTTCGTCTGTGTTTCGTCCCGACTGTTGACTTTGTGGTTACAACGGCTGAAACCTGCCTCCCAGACAAACTCTTGACGTTTAACTCCAGAGGCCTCGAGTCGAGTTCGACCGGTTCAGACTCGTTTTCAGCTGTGGGAGACTCTTTCAGACACGCTCCATCCCATCGTAGCCAAGAACAGGAAGCTGTTGTTGAGTCAGAGAGGAGAAGGTGTTGACCATCCAGTCCACATGTACTTTGTGGTCTTATAGAAACCTTATGACCGCGTCCCACAGGAAGTCCTGGGGGGGGGGGGGTTACTGTGGAAAGACGGGGCACCAGGCTCATTGTCATGAGCCATCTGGTGAGATCTGCATCTGAACACTTGGCTCAAACTCAATCACGTTCTCAGAGGTGTTGTTCGTCCGTCAGGGCTGCTCAATGTCTCCAATCCTGTTTGTGACACTCATGGACAGGATCTCAGCCGGGGGGAGGAAGGGGTCCGGTTTGGAGACCTCAGAATGATGTGGTTCTGTTAGCGTCATCACACTGTGACCTCCAGCATGACCTGGGGCGGTATGCGGAGTCAGCTCCTCCCAGTCTGAGGTCGTGGTTCTCTGCTGGAGAACTGTGGATTGTTCCCTCTGGGTTGGGAGAGAGTTTCTGCCTCAAGAGAAGGAGTTAAAGTATCTCAGGGTCTTGTTCACAGTGAGGGGAGAATGGAGCGTGAGATGGATTGGTGGTTTGGCGCAGCGTCTGCAGTGATGTGGGCGCTGTGCTGGACTGGACCGTCGTGGTTCAGAGGGAGCTGAGCAGGAAGTCAAAGCTTTCTATTTCCTGGTCCATCTGCGTCCCAACCCTCAGCTATGGTCATGAGCTCTGGGTAGTGACTGAAGGAATGAGGTCACAGATACAAGCGTCTGAAATGAGTTTCCTCTGTAGGGTGTCTGGGCTCAGCCTTAGAGATAGGGGGAGGAGTCAGACATCTGGAGGGAGCTCGGAGTAGAGCCGCTGCTCCTTCATGTTGAGGTGGTTCAACATCTGATCAGGATCCTCCTGGTCCAGCTGGTAGGAGGCCCCGGGGCAGACCCAGAACACACTGGAGGGATTATAGATCAGGGACATCTATAAATCAGCAGATACGTCTGAGATACGGCTTTTTTCACAATCAGGATTTGATCCATTCGGTACGGGAACGTTTCCAGAAGAGCCGAACGCTCCAATCATTTTTCCCCGTTCAGGTTAGCTGAGTGCTGAATCAGGCTGGTGAGGTCTGTGGTACCTCTGCTGTAGGGGCCCATGATGTAAAGACCAGGTTATTTATACCGGCAGTTCAACGGGTTTGGCTTCACGCACCACTGAGCAACCTTCATAGGAATGAATGTGGCCCCGCCTTCGGTGCCATACCCAGGTCTCTTAATGCATCCACATGTCCAGCGCTGTCCCCGGGGACGTGGTCGGTACAGTTGGTCCACGGGAGCAGCTCTGGGATGTGAGGTCACAGGATCTCAGGTTGTTCTGTTGATCAGAGTTTGATCCGTTCGGTCGTGTTCAAGTTGTCTCGGGGAGACAGCGGTTCAGTTCCAGGACTTGTGTTTGTGTCCTCAAGATTCAGACAGTCAAACCTCTGACGGACTGAAGGTGTGTTTACTCTTCTTCTGTCTTCTGTTCCAGGTTCCTGATGAGGTACGAAGAAGATCGGCTGCTCACTTCCTGCTGCTCAACATTTCACGTCTTTAGCTGCGACACATCCAGTCTGACATCTCACCTGTTGTCTCTGATGTCTCACCTGCTGTCTCTGCTGTCTCACCTGTTGTCTCTGCTGTCTCACCTGTTGTCTCTGATGTCTCACCTGCTGTCTCTGATGTCTCACCTGCTGTCTCTGCTGTCTCACCTGTTGTCTCTGCTGTCTCACCTGCTGTCTCTGATGTCTCACCTGCTGTCTCACTGGTTGTCTCTGATGTCTCACCTGTGGTCTCTGATGTCTCACCTGCTGTCTCACTGGTTGTCTCTGATGTCTCACCTGCTGTCTCTGCTGTCTCACCTGTGGTCTCTGATGTCTCACCTGCTGTCTCTGATGTCTCACCTGTTGTCTCTGCTGTCTCACCTGTGGTCTCTGATGTCTCACCTGCTGTCTCTGATGTCTCACTGGTTGTCTCTGATGTCTCACCTGTGGTCTCTGATGTCTCACCTGCTGTCTCTGATGTCTCACCTGTGGTCTCTGATGTCTCACCTGTTGTCTCTGATGTCTCACCTGCTGTCTCACTGGTTGTCTCTGATGTCTCACCTGCTGTCTCTGATGTCTCACCTGTTGTCTCTGATGTCTCACCTGTTGTCTCTGATGTCTCACCTGCTGTCTCACTGGTTGTCTCTGATGTCTCACCTGTGGTCTCTGATGTCTCACCTGCTGTCTCTGATGTCTCACCTGTGGTCTCTGATGTCTCACCTGTTGTCTCTGATGTCTCACCTGCTGTCTCTGATGTCTCACCTGTGGTCTCTGATGTCTCACCTGCTGTCTCTGATGTCTCACCTGTGGTCTCTGATGTCTCACCTGTTGTCTCTGATGTCTCACCTGCTGTCTCTGATGTCTCACCTGTTGTCTCTGATGTCTCACCTGCTGTCTCACTGGTTGTCTCTGATGTCTCGTCTGTGGTCGCTGATGTCTCACCTGCTGTCTCTGATGTCTCACCTGTTGTCTCTGATGTCTCACCTGCTGTCTCTGATGTCTCACCTGTGGTCTCTGATGTCTCACCTGCTGTCTCTGATGTCTCACCTGTGGTCTCTGATGTCTCACCTGCTGTCTCTGATGTCTCACCTGCTGTCTCTGATGTCTCACCTGCTGTCTCACTGGTTGTCTCTGATGTCTCACCTGTGGTCTCTGATGTCTCACCTGCTGTCTCACCTGCTGTCTCTGATGTCTCACCTGTGGTCTCACCTGCTGTCTCTGATGTCTCACCTGCTGTCTCACCTGCTGTCTCTGATGTCTCACCTGTGGTCTCTGATGTCTCACCTGTTGTCTCTGATGTCTCACCTGCTGTCTCTGATGTCTCACCTGTTGTCTCTGATGTCTCACCTGCTGTCTCACTGGTTGTCTCTGATGTCTCACCTGTGGTCTCTGATGTCTCACCTGCTGTCTCTGATGTCTCACCTGTGGTCTCACCTGCTGTCTCTGATGTCTCACCTGCTGTCTCTGATGTCTCACCTGTGGTCTCTGATGTCTCACCTGCTGTCTCTGATGTCTCACCTGTGGTCTCTGATGTCTCACCTGTTGTCTCTGATGTCTCACCTGCTGTCTCTGATGTCTCACCTGTGGTCTCTGATGTCTCACCTGCTGTCTCTGATGTCTCACCTGTGGTCTCTGATGTCTCACCTGTTGTCTCTGATGTCTCACCTGCTGTCTCTGATGTCTCACCTGTGGTCTCTGATGTCTCACCTGCTGTCTCTGATGTCTCACCTGCTGTCTCTGATGTCTCACCTGTGGTCTCTGATGTCTCACCTGCTGTCTCACTGGTTGTCTCTGATGTCTCGTCTGTGGTCTCTGATGTCTCGCCTGCTGTCTCTGATGTCTCACCTGTGGTCTCTGATGTCTCACCTGTTGTCTCTGATGTCTCACCTGCTGTCTCTGATGTCTCGCCTGCTGTCTCCCGTCAGTCCTGTGGACAGAGGAACATCCACCTGAACAGAAACTTCTTCCTGCGTAACGCCTCCGCCGCTCGCTCTGAAACCTTCATCAACCTGCGGGAAGTGTCCAGCCGCTTCGTTTTGCCGCCTGGCGAGTACATAATCGTCCCGTCCACCTTCGAGCCGCAGAAGAACGGAGACTTCTGTGTCCGAGTCTTCTCAGAGAAACAGGCCGAGTTCCAGTAAGTTTGATTCAAACAGTGAGACATTGAAAACGTCCACACGTCCACATCAGGGGACGTCAGATGAGTCTGAGTCACAGCAGCAGCCTCTGGTGGACGTCAGAGGAAGTGTAGAGTTCTTTAATTAAAACTCTCCAGCAGCTCTTTTGATTTCTGCTCGTTAGATTTAATAAACTGGAAACTGAAGTTATTGAATAATTAATGATGTCACATGTTTGATTTCCTGCAGAGAGCTGGACGACCCCATCGAGTCACGAGTGGAGAAGGTGAGACTGAAAAACATGTTGTTGGTTGGACAGGGGTCCCACCGTCATGGAAAACCTGGAAAGATCCCATTTTCCAGGCCTGAAAAAGTCCTGGAATGTTGTTATGTGTCGTGAAACTGTTAGAGTCGTCCTCCATAATTTTCCAGGAGCTGTGACAAAACATCAGATTTATTTTCTGTAGCTGTCGACGTAACGTAGCTCAAATACGTGTGCGACATTTTGTTTACGATCACGTACGTTCCTCCGTTTCATTCCGTCGCTCCCTCCCTGTGTGCCGGCTCGCTTAAATTAAGTTTGAATAGAGTTTGATATGTTTGAAAAACATCGGACGGGTGGGGCAAGGAAAAGAATTGTGGGTCCTTGAAAAGTCATGGAAAAGTTTTTGTGTTGTCTGTGACGGTGTGTGGCAGCGCCGGTTGGAGAACTACCGGGGGGCGAGATTAGCAACCGTGCTACGCTAACAGAGAACTTTATTTTCATTCTGTCAGTTTATTAAAGGACGGAGCGTGACGAGGCGTCCGCTGTCCGTTTGTAATGGTGGGCGTGGTGGAGTGAGCCGCCCAATAAGGTGTTAGCTAAAGAAGACGCAGTGACATCACAGGCTCCTTCAAAAGTTTAGAGGTTTTCTACAAGAAGCGCTCGGAGCGGCCGCACAAACGAGCCGAAGCGCTCTGAAAAAAAAGAAAAAGGTCGGGGACGACACGTTTTCCTACGTGCCCAGAAAAAACGCCATGTGGACGCCATGGACAGAGGGACAGAGGGGGACACAAGGGGACAGAGGGGGACACATGTCCTCAGATATCGTAATCTGCTGATCTGATCCTGACGTCTGTCGTCAGGTGTCTGTACCTACGTCTGATTAACATGGAGCGTCGACTTGTTTCAGATCGAGATCGAAGAGGAAGATGTGGACAGTCGCTTCAGAAGTCTGTTTGGACAGCTGGCAGGAGGGGTGAGCCGCTCACACACACACACACACACACACACACACACACACGTACATCACATGAATCACACACTGTGTGAATGAACCCAGAAGATCTGACGCTGAAACGTTTCTGTGCTGCAGGACTGTGAGATCTCAGCCTTCGAACTGCAGAAGATCCTCAACAGAGTGGTGACCAAACGTGAGACGCTTTTTATCTTCACACTCAGGTGTATCAGCAGGTGTGAACAGAGCTCAGGTGGATCAGCAGGTGTGAACAGCGCTCAGGTGTATCAGTAGGTGTGAACAGAGCTCAGGTGGATCAGCAGGTGTGAACAGAGCTCAGGTGGATCAGCAGGTGTGAACAGAGCTCAGGTGTATGTACAGGTGTGAACAGAGCTCAGGTGGATCAGTAGGTGTGAACAGAGCTCAGGTGTATCAGTGGGTGTGAACAGTGCTCACCTGTCTTTCTCTGACAGGTAAAGACATCCAGACCAGCGGCTTCTGCCTCACGACGTGTCGTAACATGGTCAACATGTTGGACGTATCCTTCCACCACAGATGATGTTGACGAATGATCTAAACCAGATGTTCGTTATGACGTCATTAAAGAATTAATTTAAATAAACTCCAGTGTTCGTGAACGTGAGTTAGTGGGTCAGGTGAGAACTGGTTCAGACTGCAGGAAGCAGAGAAGTAGTCCCTTCCTGCCGCAGTGGCTGATGGGTAAAACAAGTCAGTGTCACTTCCTGAACGGCGGCTGCAGAAAGACGGCAGCGGTAAACTGGGCGTGGTGGAGTTCAAAGTGCTGTGGACCAAAATCGAGAACTACCTGGTGAGTGTCAGATCCAGAACCTGGTCTCAGGTCCTCTTAAAGGGACAGTTCAGAGTTTTTGAAGAGTGTGTGTGTGTGTGTGTGTGTGTGTGTGTGTGTGTGTGTGTGTGAGGTATTGATCCACAATCAGTGTTTTACTTACAGCAGACGTCAGACACTGTCGCTCAGTGATGTCCTGCTGTGGGTGGAGTCAGCAACCAGTCTGTCTCTGAGCAGACAGCCCAGTAACAGCTTCATTTCCCTGGTAGAACTCGCTGTCTGACAGAAAGCTGAAGCTGTGGAATTATTCTCTGAATATCAAACACTTTTTTTCTCAGGTGTGTAAAATCTGTCTGGTTGCTGACTCCGCCCACAGCAGGACATGAAGGTGCAGCTCTTTAACTGATACTGATGATGTCACAGATCTAATCAGACCAAACGTCCCGCCTCCTGCTCCTGAGACATGATGATGTCACAGTGACCTCTGACCTCTCTGGGTCCCAGTGAACGTTGGTGCCAAACTGAGTGAAATGTCTCAAGGCCTCGTAACGACACGGACGGACGATTGTCTGTCAGCGTCCTGTTACTTCCTGTCAGGTGTCTCTGACATGAGATCTAACTGTGTCTCTGTCTTCGTCTCTGTGTGACAGAAAATTTACAGGGACAAGGACGTGGACAATACGGGGACGATGAGCTCAGCTGAGATGAGGACAGCTGTGGAGGAAGCTGGTAAAACCCTTCAAAATAAAACACTTCCTGTCGTGTTCCCTCAAAGACACTTTTCTTCATCAGGACATCTTCATCACTGAGACGCTTCATCTGTCTGCCTGTCTGTCTGTCTGCCTGTCTGCCTGCCTGTCTGTCTCTCAGGAGGTTAAACAAAAATAAAACAACTGATTTAATTTGGATCAGTTCATTCAAACCTGTCGGTGATGAACTCACCTGTCTGTCCTCTCTGACGTCTCTGACCTGCGTCCCCTGTGTCCTCAGTGTCCTCAGTGACCTGACTCTGTGTCTTCCAGGCTTCAGTCTCAACAACTCGCTCCATCAGGTCCTGGTGGCTCGTTACAGTGAACCAGATCTCACCATCGACTTCGACAACTTCGTGGGCTGTTTGGTTCGTCTGGAGAACATGTTCAGTAAGTTCCCACTGTCCTCACAAGCCACACTGTCCCCGCTGTCCTCATAAACCACACTGTCTCCACTGTCCTCGTAAAACATGCAGTCCCCACAGACCTTAAAGTCAACTTCAACTAAAGACAACCTCATTGGCTGTTTGGTTTGTCTGGAGAACATGTTCAGTAAGTTCCCAACTGTCCTCATAAACCACACTGTCCCTACAGTCCTTAATGTCCTAACAGTTGTCACAATCCTCACTGTCCCCATAGTCATCACAGTCCCCACAAAGTCAACTCTGACTCATGATGATGATGATGATGATGATGACGTTTCTTCTCCACAGACATGTTCCACACTTTGGACAGAGGTAACTCAGGAACCATTGAGCTCGGCCTGGTGGAGGTACTTCTAACACACACACACACACACACACACACACACACACACACACACACACACACAACAAAACCACAGTTCACACCAAGAGATGATTTAACATGAGTCTCATGTGGTTCTCGTGCAGTGGCTGGAAGTGTCTCTGCTCTGAGGAACCAGGACCAGCCTGATCCTGGACCTGATCCCAGACTGGAGCTGAAACACTGGAGTCTGGTTCATATGTTCTACAGTAATCACGAGGGAGCGGGATGTGAACGAGACAAACGGGTCATTTATTATGAGTTCATTAACATGTAATCAGTTTATTACTCGCTGTTATAATCACGTTTATTAGTGTTTACTAACTTTTCTATTATCACAGCTGTTTATTCTCAATGAAGACATTAATAAACAGCTACATTATGGTCTGTTATTCATCAGTTATTACACGTTGGGACTGGTTCTATTTATGGTTAGATGTGTTCTGATTGGTCCAAAAGATTGTTTCTGTGCTTCATCATGAAGTCATTGTTTTGTGTTTGACGGAAAAGCTGCTTCACACCTGATGCCTTAAAAACCTGTGCGTGCTGTTATTAACATGTTATTAACGCCTTAAAAACCTGTATGCAAACCTCTTATTAACGCCTTAATGACCACCTGTACGCCCTGTTATAAACATGTTATTAACGCCTTAATGACCACCTGTACGCCCTGTTATAAACATGTCATTAACGCCTTAATGACCACCTGTACATCCTGTTATAAACATGTCATTAACGCCTTAATGACCACCTGTACGCCCTGTTATAAACATGTCATTAACGCCTTAATGACCACCTGTACGCCCTGTTATAAACATGTCATTAACGCCTTAATGACCACCTGTACATCCTGTTATAAACATGTCATTAACGCCTTAATGACCACCTGTACGCCCTGTTATAAACATGTCATTAACGCCTTAATGACCACCTGTTATAAACATGTCATTAACGCCTTAATGACCACCTGTGCGTCCTGTTATAAACGTCATTAACGCCTTAATGACCACCTGTACGCCCTGTTATAAACATGTTATTAACGCCTTAATGACCACCTGTACGCCCTGTTATAAACATGTCATTAAGGCCTTAATGACCACCTGTGCATCCTGTTATAAACATGTCATTAACGCCTTAATGACCACCTGTACGTCCTGTTATAAACATGTCATTAACGCCTTAATGACCACCTGTACCCCCTGTTATAAACATGTCATTAACGCCTTACTGACCACCTGTACGCCCTGTTATAAACATGTCATTAACGCCTTAATGACCACCTGTGCATCCTGTTATAAACATGTCATTAACGCCTCAATGACCACCTGTACGCCCTGTTATAAACATGTCATTAACGCCTCAATGACCACCTGTACGCCATGTTATGAACATGTCATTAACGCCTCAATGACCACCTGTACGCCCTGTTATAAACATGTCATTAAGGCCTCAATGACCACCTGTACGCCCTGTTATAAACATGTCATTAACGCCTCAATGACCACCTGTGCGTCCTGTTATAAACATGTCATTAACGCCTCAATGACCACCTGTGCGTCCTGTTACAAACATGTCATTAACGCCTCAATGACCACCTGTACGCCCTGTTATAAACATGTCATTAAGGCCTCAATGACCACCTGTAAGCCCTGTTATAAACATGTCATTAACGCCTTAATGACCACCTGTAAGCCCTGTTATAAACATGTCATTAACGCCTTAATGACCACCTGTGCGTCCTGTTATAAACATGTCATTAACGCCTTAATGACCACCTGTGCGTCCTGTTATAAACATGTCATTAACGCCTTAATGACCACCTGTGCGTCCTGTTATAAACATGTCATTAACGCCTCAATGACCACCTGTGCGTCCTGTTACAAACATGTCATTAACGCCTCAATGACCACCTGTACGCCCTGTTACAAACATGTCATTAACGCCTCAATGACCACCTGTGCGCCCTGTTACAAACATGTCATTAACGCCTTAATGACCACCTGTGCGTCCTGTTATAAACATGTCATTAACGCCTTAATGACCACCTGTGCGTCCTGTTATAAACATGTCATTAACGCCTTAATGACCACCCGTGCGTCCTGTTATAAGCATGTTATTAACGCCTTAATGACCATCTGTACGCCCTGTTATAAACATGTTATTAACGCCTTAATGACCACCTGTACGCCCTGTTATAAACATGTTATTAACGCTTCCATAATAAAGACAATAAATGAGTGAATCAGTTTGAGCAGTGATTTATTGTAAAACAAAGAAATTCAAAGTTCAGCTTTATAAAACATCTTCAGTTATAAATAATAAACCTTCACACCTGACTGTGTCGTCCAATAAGAAGGACCTGACTGCAGCTGTGGGCGGGGCTTACAGTCACCTGTACCTTTCCTGCGGTCCACTGATAGCATGTCACAGGATGTAGCACCATGCTAAATGTTTCCATGATGAATTATAAATATTGTGAGACGATTAGAAAACTCTGATTGGCTGACAGCAGCAAAGAGAAGCCCCGCCTACCAATGCAGGCCACACCCCTCGCTCCCAAACAGATGTCAATAAAGATCCCACATGTCTTGACCCCTGACTTCTTGTCCAAACAGGAAACAGTTCTTCAGCGCAGCAGGTACCTGACCCTCTCAGCTTCCAGCAGGGTGATGTCATCTCTTGCTTTATGACATCATCGCTTTATTTTCTGCTGAGCAAACTCCTCTGCCCACCTCAGAGCCTCAGTGATGTCACTGCTGCTTCCTGTTCCCTTGGCAACCAGCGCGGAGCCCCCGGCACTCCCCTCGAGGTGACGACACACTGCCACCGCCCAATCAGAGGCTGAGAGGGACGGCGAGTCCTGAGCAGACAGAGAAAGGACAGCCAATCAGACGCTTTTAACGAGGCCTCGCCCCCTCCGTGATGTCACTGTCAGGTGTGTCACTGTTACCTTGGGAACCTGACAGGCACACAGAACCTTCCCAGAATGCTTCTGGTGAGCGAGCAGCATCACATAACTGTGAGGAGCTGCAGCGCTCAGCTGATTCACCGTCTTCATCACAATCTGACAGGAAACAGCAGGACAGGTGTGATGTCATAGTGATGTCATGAGACGACAGGTTGTGTTACCAGACAGATGCATGATGGGAAATGTAGGATCCAGTCATCGATCAGGTTGATTGGTCTCACCGACAGAGAGTCCGCCTCCACCGAGTCCACCTGCAGATCCTTCCTGCCAGTTCTTCTCCAGCAGCGCCTGAGCTCTCACCGCAGCCTGTGCAAAGCATGATGGGAAAACACAGTCAGAGCAGCGAACATAGAGGAGCGACGCAGATCCTCACCTGCTGATGTCATAACTCACCTGTGACAGTTTTTATCTCATGAAATCTTTCTTTGTATCCACATACCATCGTCCTGTCTACGCTCTGTTGTCTGATGATGTCAGAGCGTGATGTAAGCGGAGTCTCTGATGATGTCAGAGCGTGACACGTATGTGACTATAACGGGGACAGGACACTGCTGTCTCTGTTGCTGAGTAGGAGCTAGCTAACCGCCGCCTTCCTGTTCAGTGGTAAACATTGTCAAGAGAACGTCGCCATCTTGATTTGTACTTTGGCGCCTCCGTGTTGTTTACCCTCCTCAAAACGTTTACGCTCAAGGTGATTGGTTGATGCGTTCATTCAGTGCAAAAGCTCCAGAAGTTAATCTCTGCACGTTTTTCAGTGCCATGTTATGTTTGCCTTCTGTGTCAAAGTCTGGACGACGCCCTCGGCGTGTGAAGGTGTCACCACTGTGTGAGAGAGTCACAGCGCCTCTCAGGGGTGTGTGTGTGTGTGTGTGTGTGTGTGTGTGTGTGTGTTCACCTCTCTGGTCTCCAGTTTCCTGACGGCGGTGTTACTGGTCCTCTGCAGAGCTCGGAGTCGACTCTGCAGCTCTCTGCGCTGCCACTGAGGGATGGGGGTGTTATCCACAGCCTGACAGACAAAGCCCAGGGTCAAACAGCACTGAACAGGTACACACCACATGCTCTACCATCCTCTCAGTGGCTGCAGTGCATCATGGGTACTTACATCAGAGAGGACTCCGACCTCCTTGGCGAGGCGCTGGGCGGAGTCGAGGCTAGAGGGGGTGGAGCCTGCTAGTCTGGCGGTCAGAGAGTCCACATCCTGAGACAATACCTGCCCGTCCTCTCGAGCCTGAAGACAACAACATGACACAACATGATACTGTGGTTTTAGCTGGCTAAGCTAACATTAGCTAACATTAGCTTGCTAACGTGAATACCGCTCGTTAGCCAGCACAGCAACATACTGTATTAAGTGATGATCGGTATTTAAACCGTCCGGACTCCAGGGCCGATCTGGATGGTAAATTTGCCAACTTGCCATGTGCAAATTATTTTATTGGCCAATGTCACAAAGCGACCGCATCATTCCAGCTGAGTTTAGTCACAGCCAGCTGGCCAACTTAACCAGGATTTAAATTTGTGCGGCAGAACCTACGCCATAACCTACACACATGGCCTACGCCATTGTGAGCATTTATACTTGTGCCTGGTGTGTCTGTGTCACTCTGCAGTTACACCTCCAGAACACTAGTCGGCAGCGGAGGTTTCTGTGAAGTGCTGTAAAGTTTAGTTGATTCAAAACACACATTAAACACACATTAAACACACAGTAAACACACATTAAACACACATTAAACACACAGTAAACACACATTAAACAAACACACAGTAAACACACATTAAACATGGCTTCATAGAGACAGTTTCAAACACCAATCAGCTTCACTATAACTGGCAGCATTCACAGACAAACACTTGTCTTTATCTGGACACATTTTCCCCACAAATACAACATGCTAACGTTATTAGCACAAGCCTATGGCATTTTACATTGTATAAACTAGCCTAGCAGCTAGCAGAGATTTCCTCTGCTCATATTTCAGCCAGGATAAATCACACACAGTGTGTGGAGGCTTTATTGTCTTCACAGTTTATTGTTTCTTATCTGTCAAATTAAAGTCAATCAAAGTTTAGTTTCCACTGAGGGAAATGGTTTCAGCTCACAGAGACAGACAGGAGGTCTGCGTCACTGTGACGTGGAGTCACATCTCTGGGGAGGTGACGTCAGGCTGCAGCGTAGGTTACGGTGTCGATGTGACGCAGAAGTATAAATCCCGCGTTAGCATGCTTGCTGGTGAACGTTATCTCTGGTTAAATACTGTCTGAGTGGAAACTTTGAGTTTATTTGCACGTAGACGTGGAGCGAAGACGAGAGACAGAGATGAAAAGTTGAAAGGTGTGCAGGAGAGGTTAGCAGCCAAAAACAGCTCCTGAAGAAACTTCCTGTTGAATAACAATCAGACGTAAAAGGAAAATAAAATAACTGAACAAAAGTTTCAGACTAAGAAGAAGAACATGGTCGGGAGCTCGTTATCCTGAGAACACTTTAGTTTGATTCATCATGTCTCAATATTTCTTGACTGCCTGCTCAGCGCGCTGATTTGGTTCTTCTTCTCTCCTGGAGGTCTGTCTGTATCAGTCTGTGGCGTCTCCCCCCTCCTCACTCATGTCTTTGTTTTTCTGTTTTACTTTTTGGTTTTGGACAGTTTCATACGTGCAAACCAAAACACAATAAAATTAATATGACCGTTGGTGCTGATTTATCCAACAATAAACTCTGCAACGATACAAAGTGTTTTCTATGAGGCCGGACTGACGCAGCAGCAGCCAGTGAGCTAACGCTTCCTGAGCTAATGTTAGCCAGCTAGCTGTCCCCTAGCTTCTCTAGATGGATCTGCTGTCGGTCGCTTCGTAACGTCGGCTGTTAAAGTCACAGTTAGCGACTTGCTATCACTGAGGAGATGGTCCAAACCAAACGCTGATGGTACACTGAATATGGCTGAAATTTATTTTCCAGCCTTCGAACAACACGATGACGCTCAGTCACTGCTGTGGCCGACACCCACGATGCTAACTGTGATTCCTGTAGAACAATGATGTTTTTATTTTCAAATCTAACTGTCTCAGTGTGAAAACTACAGGTCACAGCTGTTATCAGGAGTTACTGATGCTAACAGTTTACCCCCGCTTCCAGTCTTTGTGCTAAGCTAAGCTAACCAGGCTACTGGAGGTGAGTCTGTGCTGCACACACAGGTGAGAGTGATGTCACTCTGACGTGTGCAGAACGTTGTTACTGACCCGTGTCGCCTCGCGTCCCGTCACAGCGATGATGCGACTGATTCCTTTCACCATCTGTCTCTCAGAAACGATCACCAGGTCCTCGATGGCTCCGGTCTGCAGCAGGTGGCTGAACACACACACACACACACACACACACACATCACACACCTGTGCAGCAGGTAACAGAGGAAACTCCACAGTGTGTTCTTCAGTGGTGAAACAGAACTCTGTTTGTTTGTTTGTTTGTTAAAGGAGAAGTTCAACCAGCGGCGGTCCGTTCATACGGGGCGCAGGGGCGCCGCCCCCATCGAAATATATCAATAAAGTCTACTTATATATGTTAATAATAAATTTATTAAATAATGCAAATTTTGAAATAATGATGTAATAAAATGTGCCTGTAGTCTGTCAGTGCTCGTCAGTATTCATTCAAAATTGTTTCCATATTGTATCTGATTAATGTCTGTGTTAATACGTGTACTTCCTGCATGAGGGACGACGGCCAAATGATAGTGAATGTAAGTCCTTCAACTTTTGGCTAGCATGTGACCTGAGGCTGCTCTCTGATTCGCTGCTTCAGATTTTTCGACGGGGCGCAGCCCGGTGCGCCCCGGATCCTCCCACTTTCATCGGCAGCGAATCAATGTTGTAGTTGCGTTTTTGTGATCTAATGTGATTGGACAATTCTCGACGGCAATGCTATCTTTCAAGTTCGGATGCGCGCGACTCCTGCTCCCGTTTCACAAGATGATGGCGACCCGTGGAAATGACAGAAAACTCTGTTGTTTCCCTACAAAATCAGCCTTTTACACGGCGTTCACTGGAGGAAAGAAAGAGGATAATAGAGCTTGGACCGGACCGGCCCGATCTACAGATTCAGCGGCAGGCAAGTGACCGAGGACGAGCTAACACCCGGGGCTTTTCCCACTCTTGTTATGAGAAACGGAGTTGGCTAGCTGGATGAGGTCCTTGCTTGCTGTTTCAACGTGTTGGTACTGAAGCATTGTGGACAACGGCGGGGGAACAAGACCTAAAACACCTGTCTGAAAAATGCAAACGGCTCGAAAATAGCCGCCTGGACACCAGTAGACAGCCTCCGGTCAGTCTCCTCTATTCACCAGGTGTGTGTATGGATTTGTGATGTGCCCTGTGTCTTTTTGATTGCTCTGATCTTGACATTAGATCTCCAGCTTGTGGGTTGTATATATGTTTTGCTCTGTCTCTCTATTGCTATGGTATCATTCATTACCATTTCAATATTACCACCTTTATAGAGCAGAGGTTCCTCTAGATAAGTTGTTATATTTTCCTTGTTTTGTTTCTTCTTATTACATCATGGTTCACACCTGATACTGTAGTTATGTGGTATTCACCGTTCTGATTAAGCTCTAGTGTACAGGGTCTTTTACCTGACGTGTATCTTTTTAAAGTGCACTATGGAGCTTTGTGCATAATTTTTGTGTCTATATGATGTCTTCTAGTGACTTTAATGTGTATTTTACTATGCATTAGGCCCATATGTTTTTTCTCTGTATGCATTCATCTATGGAGTCTATTGTATGTATCCAGTCTCAGGGACCCTATTAAGGACCAGATGAGCTGTCAGGTGACCTGGCCTAGTAGGTACAGTATTTGAAGGGGTGTCTTTGAATGTTCTGTTTGTCTGAAGAAGAGCTTTTGCACGAAATGTCACAAGGTGGTACAAATAAATGATAATGTGACCATTATCAAGTGTTACTGGCCAGTGTTTAGGCAACATTAGTGTGCTGTGTTGTTACTGTATTTTTATCTACTAAGTTTAGGCCAGTATGCTGTAGTGTGTAAAAAGGCTGTATGTTACTTTTATTGTTTTTGAGGAAATAGAAGTGTCTTATGCAGGTAGTATATCCCAGCTAAGTTCAAGGCCTACAACAGAATATGAGCTGAGACGATACAGTAGTATGAGCTCACGTGAACTCAACAGGAAGTTTTGGTGGGAAGATAGATGTTAATATATTTTATTTTGGTATCTTACCTTTTTGTTTTCCTGATTTTTGGTAAAGGAATTCATGTTTTGTAGGAAATAACATCACCCATTTTTTATTTCATTTAACTTCATTTAGTTTATCCATTGTTTAATTTGATTATTTTGGTTACTGAGTACTGTCAGTCTGATTTGAGACAGAAAGCCTCCAGTAAAAAGCCCAAAAGAGAGAAGTGGTGTTGTCTCCTTTCTTATATTCGCTGCACTGACATTGTACTGAACAATGACTATGTCTTAAAATGCACTCTTCATTTTACTGCAGGTAATGCATTTTACCTGAGACCCCCCCCCCCCAACAAAAGTGCGCCCCCCCAAACATTTTGATCACCAGCCGCCACTGAGTTCAACATGTAAACAACTCGTCAACACCCTGATGGACATCGTCTCCACGTTGTGTTGGATGTGTTGCTAGGCGACAGCTGCCTCGATGTTAATCACCTCTTTAACGCTGCTTCTTCAAGACGCGAATTTCACGCTTGTGTTTCACCTCGACGTTCTGTACAAAACGACCAATCACAGACTGAGACAGAGCTGTCTCACCTTAGAGCTGATGGCGGACGTAACATGTGTATAACCGAGACAGACCTCGAGACGGGATCATGTGTGTGACTGACCACAGCTGTTAGCAATTAGCAGCTAACTCAAAGAAGAAGAACAGCAGCTGTTAGCAGTTAGCAGCTAACTCAAAGAAGAACAGCAGCTGTTAGCAGTTAGCAGCTAACTCAAAGAGAAGAACAGCAGCTGTTAGCAGTTAGCAGCTAACTCAAAGGAGAAGAACAGCAGCTGTTAGCAGTTAGCAGCTAACTCAAAGAACAAGAACATGCTGTCTGACATCACACACTGGAGCCACATGATGATGTCATGGTTTGGTTCTGTGTAAACATGTGAAGACAGGAAGTTGTAGCAGCTCTGTGGCGCCACCTGCGTGTTTACAGGCTGTAACAGGTGAACAGGTGTGTTTCTGTCTCACGTTCCACAGCAGAGCTCCACAGACGTGTCGCTGTCTGTCTGATCATCCAACAGGTCGCAGACCGCCACCGCCACAGACACCACCCGAACAGGGTCTGGATACACCTGCAGCGTCACAGGAAGAGACAGAGACGGTCAGGACACCTGCCGACACAGAGACAGACAGAGACAGAGACAGACAGAGAGACACACAGAGACAGCGTCACCTCGTCCACTGTCCTCAGTCCCTCGATGCTCCTGGCTGCCTGCAGAGGAAGCTCCTGGCTGTGGACGACATGATTGGCTGAGATGATGTCATGAACACACCTGTCTACCTGCTGCAGCTGAGAGACGTCCAGTGAACTCTGAGGACACACACAGTCAGTGGTTAGTGAGAGGTTAGTGAGAGGTTAGTGAAGGGTTAGTGAAGGGTTAGTGAAAGGTTAGTGAAAGGTTAGTGAAGGGTTAGTGAAAGGTTAGTGAAGGGTTAGTGAAGGGTTAGTGAAGGGTTAGTGAAAGGTTAGTGAAGGGTTAGTGAAAGGTTAGTGAATTGTTGGTGAAAGGTTGGTGAAGGGTTGGTGAAGGGTTAGTGAAAGGTTAGTGAGAGGTTAGTGAATGGTTGGTGAAAGGTTGGTGAAGGGTTGGTGAAGGGTTAGCGAAAGGTTAGTGAGAGGTTAGTGAAAGGTTAGTGAAAGGTTTGTGAAAGGTTAGTGAGAGGTTAGTGAAGGTTAGTGAATGGTTAGTGAAAGGTTAGTGAAGGGTTAGTGAAAGGTTAGTGAATGGTTAGTGAAGGGTTAGTGAAAGGTTAGTGAAAGGTTAGTGAAGGGTTAGTGAAGGGTTAGTGAAAGGTTAGTGAAGGGTTAGTGAAAGGTTAGTGAATGGTTGGTGAAAGGTTGGTGAAGGTTAGTGAAGGGTTAGTGAAAGGTTAGTGAAGGGTTAGTGAAAGGTTAGTGAATGGTTGGTGAAAGGTTGGTGAAAGGTTAGTGAAGGGTTAGTGAAAGGTTAGTGAATGGTTGGTGAAAGGTTAGTGAAGGGTTAGTGAATGGTTAGTGAAAGGTTAGTGAAGGGTTAGTGAAGGGTTAGTGAAAGGTTGGTGAAAGGTTGGTGAGTGACCTTGACACTGAAGTCGAAGCGCAGGCGGTCAGCTGACACGTGAGATCCTCTCTGCTGAACTGAGTGACCCAAAACTTTCCTCAGAGCAAAGTTCAGGATGTGAGTCGCCGTGTGATTCACCATACAGGACAACCTGTGGTCCTGAGAGACACACAGGACAGACAGACACAACACAGAGACAGACAGAGACATTATCTGATCTTCAAATATCTAGAATGTCCGTCTTCATACAGAGGACGCCGTCTTTACTGCTGTGTTGACTCTGATTCTCTTAATGCCCCAAATCAACATGTGCTGGTTTCCCTTTTCACACGCAGGTGGCGCCACAGAGTCCAGAATGCAGTGTGTGATGTCAGACAGCATGATGACATCACAGAGTCAAAAGAGGCGTGACATGTAACACAACAGCGTCAGCCTCTAGTGTGACATGTAACATACGTGTCAGCAGCTCTTTGTAAACAACAACGACATCACATGTCAATAACAATCAGTTAGCGTCCCTGTTATATGGCGGCTGATCTGAGGAGCTCCTGTTAGCTGCTAACTGCTAACAGCTGCTGTTCTTTCTCTTTGAGTTAGCTGCTAACTGCTAACAGCTGCTGTTCTTTCTCTTTGAGTTAGTTGCTAACTGCTAACAGCTGCTGTTCTTGTTCTTTGAGTTAGCTGCTAACTGCTAACAGCTGCTTCATATAGACCTCATTTCGCTGCTGTTACAACCTTTGATGCCGCCTCAAAGGTAAGACAACTGTGCCCCGCCCACTCTGTGATTGTACCTTTTAAGGGACGATTGTCGAGGCGGCCTGATGATGTGAAATTCCCGCCTTAAAGAGGCAGCGTAAAAGGGGCTCATGTTTACCTGGTCCAGGTGCAGCTGGACCTGGTCTCCAGTCTTCAGGCTGTCGGCTGCAGTCACCTGATGGACCACGTACCCCCCCGCCAGGACCACGGCCTCCACAGGGTACAGGACGTCCTGAGAGACAGGAGACACACACACCTGGAGTCAGAGCTCACCTGGACACACAGCCAGGACACGTTCACTCTGAAAACAGGCAGCGACCAGTTTCCAGGCTGAACGTGTTTCCTGGAGACCAAGTGAAACAGGTTTTGAGGTGCGTTTTCTCTCGTTCAGTGGGAGTGTGTGAGGCGTGACCAATCAGCAACGATGTGTATTAATTACTGCACACGTCTTGTTTGTGTGTCACAGCTGATCTGACAGCGTTTCCCATGATGCCAATAAAGCTCCTTTGGATTGAATCAAACTCCGCCATGTTACCAGGCAGCGCGGCTGCTGACTCATCAGGGCGTTCAACGCACCATCCTTCTGTTTAAATAACCGTACGGCTACGTGTCGGGGGGGCTGAACGTGCCCCAGGTGATCATGGTTCACTTCCTGTCTGAGCGGTCAGCTGACCTGCAGTCCTTGGCGGGTGAAGTAGCCCTGGTCATGTGACTGCCCCCCCTGCTCGGAGTAGAAGCAGGTGTGATCCAGGATGACCCCACAGCGCTGACCCTCAGTGACCTCTGACACCAGATCCTGACCGTCATACAGAGACAGGACTGTCGCACGGCATGCTGGGAACACTGGGAGGAAGACAAGACATGAGTTGACCTGAACGTCTCTGAGAGACAGAGAGACAGGGTGAGACAGAGAGACATTGTGAGACAGTGTGACACAGAGAGACAGTGAGACAGTGAGACAGGGTGAGACAGTGTGAGACAGTGAGACAGGCTGTACCGTATCTGTCCTCCTCCAGTCTGTACTGGTATTTCAGACTGTCGTCAGTGTGAGGGACGCCGAGACGCTGCAGGTCTGCCAGGCTGACGACGTCCAACATCAGCTGAGACCCAACACCTGACTGAAGATCAGACATCACCTGAGGGGGACAGAGAGACAGGTGGTCGATGACATCACTCCCAGGAGGACGTTGTTCCTGAAACAGTGAATCCATCTCTGCTCACTGGTTCTCTCAGAACCACTGTTATTCTAAATTCTGATATAATCCCATGCAACAACACACACCCAGGGACAGACAGGGACAGACAGGGACAACAGGGACAGACAGGAACAACCAGGGACAGACAGGGACAGACAGGGACAACCAGGGACAGACAGGGACAACAGGGACAGACAGGAACAACCAGGGACAGACAGGGACAACAGGGACAGACAGGGACAACAGGGACAGACAGGAACAACCAGGGACAGACAGGGACAGACAGGGACAACCAGGGACAGACAGACCAGCCAAAGGAAATGCAAAACACAAGAACAGAAATAACTAACTACATGAAAAAAAAGTAGTGGCACAGTGGTGCAGTGGTTAGCACTGTTGCCTCACAGGGCTCCTGGTTCAAACCCAGGGTGAGGGAGCCCTGCTGTGCAGAGTCTGCATGTTCTCCCCGTGTCAGCGTGGGTTTCCTCCAGGTGCTCCGACATGTTCTCTAAATTGTCCGTAGGTGTGAATGTGAGTGTGAATGGTTGTCTGTCTCTATGTGTCAGCCCTGTGACCCACAGGAGAACATGTAAACTCTGCACAGCAGGACTCCCTCACCCTGGAGTTCAAACCAGGAGCCCTCTTGCTGTGAGGCAACAGTTCTAACCAGTTATTATTATCATTGGACGGAGAGACATCACAAGCACAGCCTTTTACACAGTTAAACTCTTTCACAATAAAAGTCTCTAACAGTTAAACCCTTTCACAATAAAAGTCTCTAACAGTTAAACTCTTTCACAATAAAAGTCTCTAACAGTTAAACCCTTTCACAATAAAAGTCTCTAACACTTAAACCCTTTCACAGTTAAAGTCTCTAACAGTTAAACCCTTTCACAATAAAAGTCTCTAACAGTTAAACCCTTTCACAATAAAAGTCTCTAACAGTTAAACCCTTTCACAGTTAAAGTCTCTAACAGTTAAACCCTTTCACAATAAAAGTCTCTAACAGTTAAACTCTTTCACAGTAAAAGTCTTTAACAGTTAAACCCTTTCACAATAAAAGTCTCTAACAGTTAAACCCTTTCACAATAAAAGTCTCTAACAGTTAAACTCTTTCACAGTAAAAGTCTTTAACAGTTAAACCCTTTCATAATAAAAGTCTCTAACGGTTAAACCCTTTCACAATAAAAGTCTCTAACACTTAAACCCTTTCACAATAAAAGTCTCTAACAGTTAAACCCTTTCACAATAAAAGTCTCTAACACTTAAACCCTTTCACAATAAAAGTCTCTAACACTTAAACCCTTTCACAATTAAAGTCTCTAACAGTTAAACCCTTTCACAATAAAAGTCTCTAACAGTTAAACTCTTTCACAGTAAAAGTCTCTAACAGTTAAACTCTTTCACAATAAAAGTCTCTAACAGTTAAACTCTTTCACAGTAAAAGTCTCTAACGGTTAAACCCTTTCACAATAAAAGCCCTCAGCAGAACATTATAAATGACAAACGACAGTGAAACACTGACATCATCACACCAGGAGCATGATGGGAGTTCATGTCTCCACATTCAGACGTCACCTTCTGGTTCTCTGTCACGAGTCGGTCCAGCTCCTGACGGTCCACCTGGACTCCTCTGTCCTCCAGCATCAGGTCCACCAGGTCCAGAGGGAAGCCCAGGTCCCTGTGCAGAGACCAGGCCACTGATGCTGATGGACACACAGGAAGGTCAAAGTTAAACAGGACAGAACCTTTGACACGCCCATCTGTCTCTGATTTTATTCTCCAGGTGAGCTGTGACGAACGACGTCTGTCCCAAAAGATCAAGGCTAGTTCTGAGTCACTTTCTGGACGGGACAAAAATTAACAGCTCATAAACCACTGCCCCCTGCTCGTATGACTCCGCCCACCAGCCCACCCTGTGGTTGTATGACCCCGCCCACCAGCCCACCCTGTGGTTGTATGACTCCGCCCACCAGTCCAGTGTCTCTGCTTCACACACAGCAGATCTATACAATCAGCACAGCTTCAAGATCAGAGTCACCAATTCAGTATCTGACCAAATGTCTCCCCTTCTGTTCCTGAGATATGACGTTAAAACATGATGATGTCACAGTCAAGCTGACCTTTGACCTTTGACCTTCAACCACCAAATTCTCATCAGTTTATTCTTCGGGCTCAGTGGACGTTTGTGCCAAATTTGAGGGAGTTCCCTCCAGGTGTTTTGTAGCTATGACGTTCACCAGAATGAGACAGACGACCTGAAAACAAAAAACCTCCAGCAGCGTCTGTCTCTGAGCTGAGGACTGTCTCTGAGCTGAAGACTGTCGCTGAGGACTGTCGCTGAGGACTGTCTCTGAGCTGAGGACTGTCTCTGAGCTGGGGACTGTCTCTGAGCTGAAGACTGTCTCTGAGCTGGGGACTGTCTCTGAGCTGAAGACTGTCTCTGAGCTGAGGACTGTCTCTGAGCTGAAGACTGTCTCTGAGCTGAGGACTGTTTCTGAGCTGAAGACTGTCTCTGAGCTGAGGACTGTCTCTGAGCTGAAGACTGTCTCTGAGCTGAAGACTGTCTCTGAGCTGGGGACTGTCTCTGAGCTGAAGACTGTCTCTGAGCTGAAGACTGTCTCTGAGCTGAGGACTGTTTCTGAGCTGAAGACTGTCTCTGAGCTGAAGACTGTCGCTGAGCTGAGGACTGTTTCTGAGCTGAAGACTGTCTCTGAGCTGAAGACTGTCTCTGAGCTGGGGACAGTCTCTGAGCTGAGGACTGTCTCTGAGCTGAGGACTGTCTCTGAGCTGAGGACTGTTTCTGAGCTGAAGACTGTCTCTGAGCTGGGGACAGTCTCTGAGCTGAGGACTGTCTCTGAGCTGAGGACTGTCTCTGAGCTGAGGACTGTCTCTGAGGACTGTCTCTGAGCTGAGGACTGTCTCTGAGCTGAGGACTGTCTCTGAGGACTGTCTCTGAGCTGAGGACCCGAGGTGGTCTGAGTTCTCTTTAGCCCCGTCTCCTCTGAGCAGTTCAGTTCATAGTGTCTGTCTCCACAGTGAAAAGTTGTGGATGGTACCAATAGCAGCGTTCCTTAGCGTCCCCATGTTTGGTCCCCCCTCTGTTGGGGTACCTAGCTCACAGATCTGGTACTAAAAGGTGGAGCTGTGAACACTGCAGTCTGATTGGTCAGTAGAGGACGCTCACTCTGGTTTGATGTAACCTCTGTTCATACATCAGTAAACTACAACTATAAAATGAAAGAGAAAAAAATCACTTCATTCACTGGGCCGACTGCCGGCAACTTTTAAGGTGGAACGTTAACTTGTAATGTTACTCAATGCATGAGTTGATGACGTGAATCCATCAGCACACCTTAAATTTACCTGTGACAACTTTGAGCATCACTTTAGTTTTTATATGACAGACACTTTTAGTGCTGACTTTAAAAATATAGATTGATTTGGAGCGGATTATGTGAAGGTCATATATTCTAATCCTCACTTCCTGTGGGCTACAGCAACACTAAACCCCTGAGCTTGCCTGAGAAGGACTAAATGCACAAAGCTGCTATTTTGAAATATCCCATGGAGAGAGACTCTCACTGCAGCCTGTTGTATTTTGTTGTGAAAATGTGGGCGTGCAGCCTCGTTCTGTGGACCATAAACCAGGTGCAGACTTCCATCTGTGTCACCGCTGATGAGGAAATACAGCCAGTGCTGGACGGAGCAGTGAGTGACAACAACCCCGCCCACATTTAAGAGGACTGTCTGAACAGACCCAGGGTCTAGGTACCATGTCTGAAGGGTCACTGCTGGTTCTGGAGGTGAAGGTGGAGGCGGGGCTTTGGAGCGTTCACATGTGAGTCGATACGTTTTTTTTGTTCTCTGCGTTGCGTCAGTTCGCAGCATGAGACAAGATGCAAAGACTCGTTTCCTGTCTGGCTTCACTTCCCTGGAGTTATCTATCTGTCACCACTGTCCCTCCCCCTGTCTTTCATTTAGCACCGCGGCTGCATGAAGGGGCGGAGCTATGCTCCCTCTGTGTCTCCACATCCTCCTCCTCTTCATCATCATCATCATCACCGGCCTGTCTGACCTGCTGACACTGAGCTGAGTTATGAAATGATCCCGTGTTCCTCTGTCTCGTCTCAGCTGTGTCCCGCCGCCACGTTTTCTTCACTGACAGACAAACACAGGGAGTCAAACCTGTTCTGAACATTTTAATGACGAACGTTTCAGACTCAGCGCGTTAATGTGACACGACGTGAGACTCGGTGTACGAAGACCTTCAGATAGTAGCTGGATGAATAAAGAGTGTCCAGGTGGCTGATGGGAGGAACTGACCTGGGAAGACTCCATCTTTGTAGTCCATTCTGTTGAGCGTGCGATGGATCAGCCGGCTGCCCTGCTGCAGAGACGACAGGAAGTGAGCCTCGTTCTCGTTGATGACGTCCATGATCTGAAAGAACAACTTCCTGTCAGTGTCTCCTCCAGAGAAACACTCACGGGCAGATGTCTTTGGTGCCAACGTCTCGCAGAGGTCACTGCAGGTCACTCACCCTGTCGGCCTCCCTGTGGAGCTCCGGGTACACGTCGCCCTGCAACACAGGGGGGCAGTATGACATCAGTCAGTCCCTGGAGCAGCTGACTCTTAAAAATGAGTGTGAGGCTGCTTGGTCAGAGGGATTGTGGGAAGCGTAGTTTACCAGTGTGTGTGTGACGGTAGGAACCAGGCTGGCCAGCGCTCCCTGAGGAGCCTGAAGAACCTCTGCACAGAACCGGACCGCCCGCCGCAGAATCCTCCTCAACACCAGCCTGATGGAGGCAAATAAACATAGTCATACAAACAGATTAAAAACAACCAAAACAAACAAACAAACAGAATAAGATGACACGTACACAAACACACAGATAAACATGTAAACAGCGTTCTGACAGCTGATTGGTCGATGACTCACTCTGCTCCTGACATGCCTGGATAGATTCCGTCAGCGATGCAGACTGACAGAGTACGGACGTGGTCGGCCACCACTCGGTACGCCATGTCCACCTTCCCCTCGTCTGCCGCGCCCGTCCTGCCGCCGTATGACCCCACCCTCGACCTCTAAGGACAGACACATCACCATGGCAACAGGAAACTGTCAATCACACCTCACTACACCTGATCAGACATAACAACCTGCAGGTGTACCTGGTGTGCAGGTGTACCTGGTGTTGAGGTGTACCTGGTGTGGAGGTGTACCTGGTGTTGAGGTGTACCTGGTGTGGAGGTGTACCTGGTGTGAAGGTGTACCTGGTGTGGAGGTGTACCTGGTGTGGAGGTGTACCTGGTGTTGAAGTGTACCTGGTGTGGAGGTGTACCTGGTGTTGAAGTGTACCTGGTATGGAGGTGTACCTGGTGTGGAGGTGTACCTGGTGTGCAGGTGTACCTGCTGTGAAGGTGTACCTGCTGTGGAGGTGTACCTGGTGTGGAGGTGTACCTGGTGTGGAGGTGTACCTGCTGTGGAGGTGTACCTGCTGTGGAGGTGTACCTGCTGTGGAGGTGTACCTGGTGTGAAGGTGTACCTGGTGTTGAGGTGTACCTGGTGTGCAGGTGTACCTGTGTACCTGGTGTGAAGGTGTACCTGGTGTGAAGGTGTACCTGGTGTTGAGGTGTACCTGCTGTGGAGGTGTACCTGCTGTGGAGGTGTACCTGGTGTGGAGGTGTACCTGGTGTGAAGGTGTACCTGGTGTGCAGGTGTACCTGATGTGGAGGTGTACCTGGTGGATGGCGTGGAGCAGCGGTGTGAACAGGTCGGTGTCGTAGTTCGATCTTTTTGCCTGCAGGACGCTCACCAGTCGCTCCAGTCCCATCCCAGTATCCACGCTGAACTGGGGCAGCAGCCTCAGACTGTGGTCCAGCTCCCTGACACACACAAACACAGCACGTCATACTGGGGGCTGACCAGTACAACCAGCAGACAGGCTCCACTGTGGATACTGGTCCAGGTGTGTGTTTGAACCTGTTGTACTGCATGAAGACCAGGTTCCAGATCTCCACCACCTCAGGACTGTCAGCGTTGACGAGCGCTGTGGCGTCTCGTCCTCCCACGTGGTCGTAGTGGATCTCGGTGCAGGGGCCGCAGGGGCCCGAGTCCCCCATCTCCCAGAAGTTCTCCTTCAGGCCGAACGGCAGGAGGCGAGCAGGAGGAACCCTGAGGAGGAGACCACCTGACTGAACGTGTGGTTGATCAGAGTCACACCTGGAAACTGCAGCAGGTGTTCATACTGGGAACCAATCAGACACCAGTATCAGCCGAGACCGAAACAAAGCACCTACCCGACCTCCAACCAGATCTGTCGAGTCTCTTCATCAGCTGGTAACCCCGACTTAGCATCTCCGGCGAAGTATGACACATACAGTCTGTCTGCAGGTATCCCATAATGCTCTGTGAGGAGGCTCCACGCCATGCAGCACGCCTCCTCCTTCAAACAACAACGACAACAACATGAGTGTGATGTCGACCACAGCGTCCTCTCCCCCTGAAGACAGGAAGTCCCGCCCCCTCACCTTGAAGTAGTCTCCAAACGACCAGTTCCCCAGCATCTCGAAGAAGGTGTGGTGGTACACGTCTCGGCCCACGTCCTCCAGGTCGTTGTGTTTGCCGCCGGCTCGGACGCACTTCTGACTGTTGACCACTCGGCGGTACGAGGCCATCTCGCTGCGAGGGTCGGCCGTCCCCAGGAAGATGGGCTTAAACTGAAACCAGAGTCCAGAACAGTCAGTGACCACACCGACTCCACGACAAGACCTCACACTGACCGGTCCAACCGTCCGTCGTCTTTCGGTTTTTGTCCGCCCGTGAGCGTGACATCATACACATAGGGAAGATTTTAAACTTTCCCGTAGCGTTCGCTCGCCTCCATGACTTTGTTTCAGGGCGGACGCGTCTCGCACAAATGCTCTCACACGTGTGTGGAAACACAAACCGCTGCCGCCTGAAAACTTCACGACGAAAACAACTCCCCCGACTTTCAGTTTCTGACTCGACCTGAACAGGGAGCTCCCGAGTCCAGACTTTGTTTGACCCGCCCGCCCGCCGCTGACTCTCTCGCTCTTTACCCTACTGTAGTTTCCCGCAGCGTTAACGAATGCCGCCGTCATGCTCATGGCGCCGCTAAAAGCTGCCTCTGTGCGGCGCCGTGTGACGCTGACGGCTCACTGACCAAACGTTGACATTTCAGGAAACGGGAGTGAGACCGGGTCGGACAGAAGCACCGGCTAAACCCTGAACGCCCTCAGATCCCAGAAATGCCGCTGCGTACAGCTGACCTGTGTGAGGCTGCTGTGACCTCCTGACCTTGATATGTTAATGAGGCCCCGAGACACAGCGAGTATCTGTGGTCGAGTACGTGTGACATCACAACTTCCCAGAAATCCTGACGGCTCGTTACCAGGCAGAGTTTGTGACTGTGGGCAGAGCCTCGTGATCCTACAGTGTTTATATTACAGCTGCTTTATTTTGAAAGGAAAAGGAAATGAGACTCTTCACAACATGAGACGTTTAAAATCAGGAAATAAAATGAACAGATATTTAAATATGAAACAAGCTGAAGGCTGCGAACAGTAGAAGAAGAAATGATCCAGGTGAACTCCATTAATGTTGATCATCTGTCTCTGTGTGTCTCTGTGTGTCTCTGCCTGTCTCTGTGTGTCTCTGCCTGTCCCTGTGTGTCTCTGCCTGTCTCTGTGTGTCTCTGCCTCTCTGTCTCTGTGTCTCTGCCTGTCTCTGTCTGTGTCTCTGTCTGTCTCTGCCTCTCTGTCTCTGTGTCTCTGCCTGTCTCTGTCTGTGTCTCTGTCTGTCTCTGCCTCTCTGTCTCTGTGTCTCTGTCTGTCTCTGCCTCTCTGTGTCTGTGTGTCTGTGTGTCTCTGCCTGTCTCTGCCTCTCTGTCTCTGTGTGTGTCTCTGTCTGTCTCTGCCTGTGTCTCTGTCTGTCTCTGCCTGTCTGTCTCTGCCTCTCTGTCTCTGTCTGTCTCTGCCTCTCTGTCTCTGTCTGTGTCTCTGTCTGTCTCTGCCTCTGTGTGTCTCTGCCTGTCTCTGTCTGTGTCTCTGTCTGTCTCTGCCTCTCTGTCTCTGTCTGTCTGTCTGTCTCTGTCTGTCTCTGCCTCTCTGTCTCTGTGTGTCTGTCTGTCTGTGTCTCTGTCTCTGTGTGTCTCTGTCCGTCTGTCTGTGTCTCTTATAATAATATTCTGACAGCAGTAATGTTTCATAATGATGACGTATTTTCTCAGACTGGTCCCAGTATGAGCCTGACCACAGGAACCTACTGGTTGTTCTGGTTCTTAGTGTCAGAGTACGACACACAGCGGCAGGAAGTGACGTACTACAAACTCGTACTTCAGTAAAGGAACATGTAAAATTGGACGGGACTCTTATTTTGAAACGGCCAGCTCACAGAACAGACCGGGACAAACCGGGTCAGACCGGGACTAAACTGACCTGGTTCATTCCCGCGTTGACGAACAGCAGGCTGCGGTCTCCTCGGGGTCGGACAGGGGAGGACGGGACCAGCCGGTGTCCGTGTCTCTGCCGGAAGAAGTCCAGGAAGGTGCTGCGGACCCGGGCGGCGGGAAGCTCCGGAGGAGGAGAGCCGCTGAAGGAGCGAGCTGAGCCGGCAGAGAGGCGGCCCGGCGGCCCGCTGAGCGGCCGGAGCCTCCTTCGGAGCAGCGACAACATCCGGAGGACAAAGTCTCAGACAGGACCGGGGACAGGACCGGGGACAGGACCGGGGACAGGAACCCGAACCATGGTGACCCTCACACAGGGGAGGACATGTTGTTATGATGCACATGCGCACTGTGAGCCGGTTCTTCTTCTCCTGTGTGCTGTGAGCAGTGCCGCCCCCTGCTGTTCACACTGCGCAGCCTCCACCTGCAGCGTCATCACGTGATTTGTGATTAAAGCTGTCGAGGACCAAAACTGCCATAATAACAAATAAATAAATAAATTAATTAATTAATAAATTAATAAATTAATTAATTAATTAACATGATAATAAAAAGAAAAAAAGAAAAAAATAATTAATTAATTAATGAACATGATGATAAAAAAATAAAAAATTAATTAATTAATTAATGAACATGATAATAAAAAAATAATAAATTAATTAATTAATGAACATGATAATAAAAAAAATAAAAAATTAATTAATTAATGAACATGATAATAAAAAAATAAAAAATTAATTAATTAATTAATTAATGAACATGATAATAAAAAAAATAAAAAATAAATAAATTAATTAATTAATGAACATAATAATAAAAAAAATAAAAAAATAATTAATTAATTAACATGATAATAAACAAATAAATAAATAAATGCCTCAATAAATACATAAATGAAATAATATGTAGAGAAATGTAGAAATAAAAGTCTCAATTATCAAATAAATGTGACAAATAAATAAGTAAATAAATAAACAAACACGATAGTAAAAAAAATAAATGCCTCAATAAATAAAATTTAAAAATTATCTATTTGACAAAAGATTTATTTTTGCATTAATTTATTTTCATATTATTTTTTTCCAAATTCATTCATTTATTTTTACATTTATTTATTTATTTCCCTATTAATTCATTTCCGGATTTATTTATTGCTGCTTTTATTCAATCCTGTATTTCCTCGCCTGTATGCAAATGAGGGGGCGCGACTTGACTATTCAGGCATTAGCAATCAAACCCACACAGTACTGTGGTGCGGGTGTCCTGCCAAGGTACTTATCCCCGATAGGAAGTGTATCCCCTTCCGCGGGAGCGCGCCTGCACTCAGTAAAGATGGACGTTACTAGGCTGAATGAAATAATGAAATACAGCAATATTATGATTGTATCATTTATCGTGTGAGTACTGTTGTTTTGTCAAGGAGGCTTTAAAATGTTTCACATGGCTCATGCATTCAAATAAATGTTTTTATTCCTCTGTGCGTGTCGAAGTTTATCGCGTGAATGCAATCATATGCTTTCCTTTCTTCGTGAAGGACACGTTTTCATTATTATTTGACAGTGTTATTAATCACTATGCAGGCTAGTTCATTTCTTACTTTTCCAGTGTCTGGAGACTAGATCTAAACACGATGTAATTCGAAAGTCTGTAAGGAACTTGTTCATTCTGTAGATACAGTAGAATCAAGGTCGCCGATTTAATTTTAACCTTTTTCACTTCAACAAGGCTACTGCACATCTGCGGAACTCCAAATGTATATTAGACTGCATGCACCACTGCAAACAATTACATTCCTGCTTACACTGCAAATGATGACTTTCCTTTACATGTGGTTAAAAGGCTAAACAATAATCACAATAATAACTATGGTAATAATACAGGTCCTCTTGTATTTATATGGCACTTTTCATGGCACACAGCGTGTTGTACCACAGCAATTAAGGTATGCTACTTATACCAGACTGGACATGCAGTCTGTCAAAATATGTATCCCCCATTATATGGGGTTAGAGTCACAGGGGGATACATATTTTGGCAGGCTGCATGTTGTGCCAAGCCTGCCAAAATATGTATCCCCTGTCTATAAAGCCCAGGCTTTATCATACCATCAAGTGTTTTGTTTTACAGATACTTTGAATCATGTCTAATAACACTGGAGAATATAGAAAAGTTTCTTCTTTTCTGTCAAGAGTTACAGGAGGATACATATTTTGACAGACTGCATGTCAAGTCTGGTATAAGTAGCATACCTTAATCACTGTGGTACAACACGCTGTGTGCCATGAAAAGTGCTATAGCAAGACAAGTGCAATCAATCTGTGAACTCTCACATAGATTAACCAATGGTTATGTGAACAGCATCAAGCCGCGCCCCCTCATTTGCATACAGGCGAGGAAATACAGGAATGAATAAAAGCAGCAATAAATAAATCCGGAAATGAATTAATAGGGAAATGAATAAATAAATGTAAAAATAAATGAATGAATTTGGAAAAAAAAAAAATGAAAATAAATTAATGCAAAAATAAATCTTTTGTCAAATAGATAATTTTTAAATTTTATTTATTGAGGCATTTATTTATTTATTATCGTGTTTGTTTATTTATTTACTTATTTATTTATCACATTTATTTGATAATTGAGACTTTTATTTCTACATTTCTCTACATATTATTTCATTTATGTATTTATTGAGGCATTTATTTATTCATTTGTTTATTATCGTGTTCATTAATTTATTAATTAATTTATTTTTTATTAGAATGTTAATTAATTAATTAATTAATTTATTTATTATTATGGCAGTTTTGGTCCTCCATATTAATCAACATATTTATTTAATCACATGTCTGAATGATTCAGATTTATAACAAACTCACAGATGACTTTTAAAATGACTGAATATTAGTAGAACAAAGAGCATCAGCTGTGGAGGATGTTAAAATAATAATTAGGAACAAAATAAAACAGACTGGAGTCACAAATAAATAAATAAATAAATAAATAAGGATTATAAAATAAATGACAGCAGCGGAAACACAATCAGAATCACTGTCTTTCTGTCTTTGTCTCCGTCCTGCTGCAGGTCTTTTATTTTCAGTGATGAGAGAAACAACTTTATTGATGTCTTTATTTGACCCGTCTCACAGGACGGAGACGAGGTCGAGACAGCAGCACGCAGAGGGTTAACAGACAACAACCAACAGACGCCTCAGCCTTGTTCTGACGAGAGCTTTGACATCAGGCAGAGAGACCAGGTGAGTCCAGGTGAGAGCAGGTGAGAGCAGCAGAGCACAGCTCCATCTGAGGACCAGGACCAGACAACAGCACTGTCAGACTGTAGCTACAGGCACAGCACAGGTGCATGATGGGAGTTTACCCAGCACAGCTTTATACATGCACAAATAGCCTATGAAAGGTCAAAGATGTTCGACCAGCCTGGAATAAAGCGTGCAGTGATGAGTGAGGACAGATGTCAGTGCACGTGACGTGCAGGTGGATCCATGTGCAGCAGATCACTGTGACACACAGCAGCAGCCAGTGTTTTCTGACCTGAGAGGAGAAATAGGAAGTCGTTTGGGAAATAAACCTTCCTGGACGGTGTTAAAGACCGCCTGTGTCTGTGATGGACAATAAATCACTGTGTCATCGACACAAAAATTAAACTTGTCACCGACCACATTCAACCAAGACTGTTCATGTACAAAGAACTTAAACTGGTTTATAAATGACTTACAGTCATGAATGAACCAGTTTAAGGAGAGCTTAGTGTTCCTCCACGTGCTGCAGTGAAACCTATCAGTGAGATTATATTTATCAACAGAGACATCAAATGTTGGATCGTCTTTAATCTTCAGCGATAAACCCCCTAACGGTGGGAGCAGCATCTCTGAGCATCAGACCAACGTGAGCTGAGGTGTCTTCACCGTGGCCACAGACGCCACACGAGAAAGAAACAAGCTGGTAAAGTCACTTCCTGTAGCTTCAGACTGTGACATCATAAGGTCCCTGACTCTGTGATGACCATGACACACCTGAGATATTACGACCCCACTGACAGACCTGTTCCTACACTTCTCATGGTGCACGCTCTGCAGCAGCTAACGTTGGTGACACTCGCAGACATTAAGCTGTTTTTAATTCGCTGAATCGACAGAAGAGAAATCCAGTGATCCAGTGTGTCACCATTCAGTTCAATCAATCAGTGACAACCCGCGCCACTGCGGGCAAGGATGAGGGCTTTGTACACGGGGCACCTGCTCCATCCACTGAGCCACCGACGCCCCGTGACTCAGCATATTTACACATATGTGGACGCCTCTGAAGTGAACTGAACTCAGACCTCCTCGACTGTGGTCTGAGTTCAGTTCACTGAGCCTGTGACCTGCGGACACAAAACACTCCGGGTCCATTTTGCCTTTTGCTACTGTATTGTAGCCCTCCAGGCTTGCCGTAGACAGATTGAACGCGGACGCAGAATAAACACAGTGGAACCACGGTCACAGGTAACGACAGCAGAGGACGAGGAGACATCAAACAGCAGCTGTCCACAGACACACTCAGGGTTTCCTCCAGCGTGACGCTCGTGACCACGCTGCAGCGACACGTCAGAGTGACAACAGAACTACATCAGTGTGTATCATGTGTGAACAGAGCGAGGACTGAGTCTGTCTGTCGGTCCACTTTCAGAGGACTGAGTTTGGTTCAAAAGGACTGAGTGTGTAAACAGCCTAAAATAAATGAAGTTAATAATCTGGTTCCTCGGGTCGTTGCTGACACTTTGGTCTGATAATGATCATTAAATTATAGCTCTGCGCAGCAGTGGGTGGGGCCAGGCAGTTTTAGGCAAAACAGGAAAGTAAGAATAACATTAACTAGCTTAAAGCTGAACATTACCCATGGTGACATGTTTTAAATGTAAAAGAAGCTGTTGGACAGACTGCATATTGACTGACAGCTGAGCCAGACACACAGGGAGCAGTGTTGATAAAGAGGATTTGTCTCTCCGCCTGGATCAGAATCATTTTAACCTCTAATCCACACAGCATGATGCCTGAACATAGGACTGTCACATCAGAATGTCCATCCTGCCTTAGCTGAGGCTTGAACTCACATTCTGAGACTGAGGTCTGTCTCTATCTCACTGAGCTAACTGGCAGGTGACAGTTCATGTGTGACTGAGCCAAGCATCAGGGTGCCAGACAGTCGCCATCCCTGCCATGGAAAAGCAAATTTCAAAGTAAAAGTTCCAAAGCTGTGGCACATATGGTTGATTTGTTATGAAGTTTCAAAGTTTTGCTGTAGCGCCACCATCAGGACTGTTGTCTTGTGTTTCCAGTCGAGGACATCTGGCATGGGACTGGACCTCTGTGAGAAGTTTGGGCAGATTTCTCATATGAAAATGTTGTGCGAGCTGAGGCTTGAACTCACAATCTTCAACACCAAGAAACATCCTCTACCTCACTGAACTAACTGGCAAATGGAAACATCACATGCAGCCTCACACATTGACTGAGCCAGTCACCTGTGTGTGAGACAGCAGCTGTTAGCGTGTGAAGGCAGATTTCAGACGGCTGTCAAAAATTCAGTTATTAAGACAAAAATCCGAAAATACACAAATTGCATCTAGACAGCATGGAGATGTTGGTAATTTATTTTAACGATGATTTATTGGCTCCATAAGTGAAAAACTGATGTTGCATTGACTCCAATTGTTCACATGAGAGCGAAATTCAAAATGCTGAAAAAAAAATTCAGTTTTTGAGATAAAATTCTGATATTTTCCAAAAATCATCGACCATGACTCCAAAACGTTGTCATTTTTTAATGAACATTGAAAATGTGTTTAGCAAGAATATGTTTACAGTACTGTTTACAGTCAAACACTTTGATGCACTGCAGGCTCACTTTTTGATAAATCAAAAATCTGTGTGGACGGTTTGTGCAGGACAGTCTGAAGATGCTCTGCAGCAAGTTTGGTGTCAAATGAGCAGAAGTTGTGGGAGGAGATGGTTTAATAAGTTTTAGTGTGATGGACTTCATAATTTGCAACAGGTTTAAATGTACATAAGTTTCTTCAGTATTGGAGCCACATTTTGGTGAAAGCTGTAAAGCTGTAGCACATATGGTTGATTTGTTGTGAATGTTCAAAGTGTTGCTGTAGCGCCACCATCAGGACTGTTGGCCTGCTCTTGCAGCTGAGGCAGTCTGACATGGGACTGGACCTCTGTGCAAAGTCTGGTGACTCTTCATCATGGTCAGTGGGATTTCCTCAGAAGAAGAAGAAGAAGAAGAACATGCAGGATAACAGCAGGGTCCTGACAAAGTGTCTCTCTGATGATGAAGATATAAATGTGTAAACATTATGAGGATGCCGCACGTTGTCAGCTCAGACGCTCTCTCAGATTTACTGACCTGAGACACAACAGAGAAGTGACTCTGCGTTTGAGTCAGATTATGTGTCTGCTCCTGGATTATTCTGTGAGAGTGTCAAGATCCAAAAGAGTTCTTCATCAAAATCAATCCAAGCTGTGTCAGACGCTGTCATCCTCAGGTGTGTCACAGCTGCTCTGATCACTCAGAGCTGATAGATCATCTCAGACTGATTCTGACACAGCCACATTCACACTGCTGGAAAATAATTATCTGAGTGTGTTTGCTGATCTTTGCTCAACAACAGTGTGTGTGTGACAGGAATTAAAGACCTGTCTCTAATGTCTCTAATGTCTCTAACACAGGCCTGTGGAGGCTGATTGAAGCTAATAATAGCCCGGGGCTACTAATAGAAGTTCCACCACTTTATTAGGTACACCTGTTCAACTGCTGGTTAACACAGACATCTGACCAGCCAATCAGGCGTCAGCAGCTCATTAACATTCGGTCATGTAGACATGATGAAGACGAGCTGCTGAAGTTCAAACGGAGCATCAGAATGATGAAGAAAGGTGATTGAAGTGACTTTGAACGTGGCATGGTTGTTGGTGCCAGAGGTCAGAGGTCAGAGGAGAATGGCCAGACTGGTTCAACAGGAAGTCAAATAAGCACTGGTTCCAACCAAGGTGTGCAGAAGACCATCTCTGAAGCAACAACACGTCCAACCTTGAAGCAGATGGGCTACAGCAGCAGAAGACCACACCAGGTGCCACTCCTGTCAGCTAACAACAGGAAACTGAGGCTACAATTCACACAGGCTCACCAAAACTGGACAATAGAAGATTGGAAAAACCACATTCAGATGGTAGGCTCAGAATTTGGAAGCATGGATCCATCCTGCCTTGTATCAACGCTTCAGGCTGCTGCTGCTGGGGTTCCTAATAAAGTGGACACTGAGTGTGTATGCAGAGGTCTGGATCTGATGGACGCCTGCACTGATCGTTGACCTTCTGTCCTCATTCTGTGTCCTCATGTCCTCACAGTCTGTCCTCCATTTGAGCAGTTAGATGCTGATGTCACGTCCCTCCTGTTGTGACATCACAACACGTGTCCATGAGACACCTGAATGTACCTGAAGTCCTCTGTGTGTGTGTGTGTGTGTGTGTGCGTGTGTCTGTGTCTGTGTTTGTGTTGTGTTTGAGGAACTGATATTTCCTCCCGTCCTTGAACGCCTCAGCAGCGGTGGGCGTCCCGCGCTGATCAGACCTGATTAGTGTCACCTGTGGATGTGACGTCAGCGGCTCGTGAGACGCGGACCGTGCCGACCGAGTGTACCGTGAGTGTGAGCAGAGACGCGGCGGGATGCACAAAGGCCTCAAGAAGTACTTCGTCAACATGGACGAGTTCCTGAGCAGCCTCGGCCTGTACCGGAAGATGGTGGCGCGAGACGCGTCCAGTCTGTTCCGAGCCGTGTCAGAGCAGGTGAGGGGGGGGGTGGTCAGAGGTCAGAGGTCAGACATGTTTGTGCTGACTGACACGTGCTCCCAGGTGTGTATGTGTGTGTGTGTGCGCGCGCGCGCGCGCGTGTGTGTTACACTCAGACTCACTGTCAGTTAATCCGGTTTGGTGCGGTCTGACCTGTCACCATGGAAACAGACGGGATCCACTGAGTCTGTGACCTCCATCAGGGTGTAGCAGCCTCCATCAGGGTGTAGCAGCCTCCATCAGGGTGTAGAAGCCTCCATCAGGGTGTAGCAGCCTCCATCAGGGTGTACCAGCCTCCGTCAGGGTGTAGCAGCCTCCATCAGGGTGTAGCAGCCTCTAACAGGGTGTAACAGCCTCCGTCAGGGTGTAGCAGCCTCTAACAGGGTGTAACAGCCTCCGTCAGGGTGTACCAGCCTCCATCAGGGTGTACCAGCCTCCGTCAGGGTGTAACAGCCTCCGTCAGGGTGTAACAGCCTCCATCAGGGTGTAGCAGCCTCTAACAGGGTGTAACAGCCTCCGTCAGGGTGTAACAGCCTCCATCAGGGTGTAGCAGCCTCTAACAGGGTGTAACAGCCTCCGTCAGGGTGTACCAGCCTCCGTCAGGGTGTAACAGCCTCCGTCAGGGTGTAGCAGACTCCGTCAGGGTGTAACAGCCTCCATCAGGGTGTACCAGCCTCCGTCAGGGTGTAGCAGCCTCCGTCAGGGTGTAACAGCCTCCATCAGGGTGTTGCAGCCTCTAACAGGGTGTAACAGCCTCCGTCAGGGTGTAACAGCCTCCAACAGGGTGTAGCAGCCTCCGTCAGGGTGTAGCAGCCTCTAACAGGGTGTAACAGCCTCCGTCAGGGTGTAACAGCCTCCAACAGGGTGTAGCAGCCTCCGTCAGGGTGTAACAGCCTCCGTCAGGGTGTAACAGCCTCCATCATCTGAGTTGAATTGTTCACATGTTTTGATCTTGACAGGAAACAGGAAGTGATGTAATGATCAGAATAACTGATCTGTGTGTGTGTGTGTGTGTGTGTAGCTGTATTACTCTCAGAACTACCATCAGAGGATTCGTCAGGACTGTGCAGACTTCATGAGAGCCAACAGAAGCAACTTTGAACCAGTGAGTCACTGATCTGTGTCTGTCCAACCTGAATCTGTCCAACCTGAGTCTGTCCAACCTGAGTCTGTCGCCTGTCCAACCTGCGTCTGTCCAACCTGAGTCTGTCCAACCTGCTTCTGTCCAACCTGCGTCTGTCCAACCTGAGTCTGTCGTCTGTCCAACCTGCGTCTGTCCAACCTGCGTCTGTCCAACCTGAGTCTGTTGTCTGTCCAACCTGCGTCTGTCCAACCTGAATCTGTCCAACCTGCGTCTGTCCAACCTGCGTCTGTCCAACCTGAGTCTGTCCAACCTGCGTCTGTCCAATCTGTGTCTGTCCAACCTGCGTTGATGTGTCACAGCGTCTCTGTCCTGTGACAGTGTCTGTGACAGTGTCCTGTGACAGTCGCTGTGACAGTGTCCTGTGACAGTGTGCTGTGACAGTGTCCCGTGACAGTGTCTGTGACAGTGTCCTGTGACAGTCGCTGTGACAGTGTCCTGTGACAGTGTCCTGTGACAGTGTGCTGTGACAGTGTCCCGTGACAGTCGCTGTGACAGTGTCCTGTGACAGTCGCTGTGACAGTGTCTGTGACAGTGTCCTGTGACAGTCGCTGTGACAGTGTCTGTGACAGTGTCCTGTGACAGTCGCTGTGACAGTGTCTGTGTCAGTGTCCTGTGACAGTGTGCTGTGACAGTGTCCCGTGACAGTCGCTGTGACAGTGTCCTGTGACAGTCGCTGTGACAGTGTCCTGTGACAGTGTCCTGTGACAGTCGCTGTGACAGTGTCCTGTAACCATCGCCTCAGTCTGATGAGTTATCTAGCAAGTCTACGTGTTTCCGTGGCGACGCAGCTTTGTTCAGGGGTTATTAACGTGTCACTGACCAGGTGAGCTCTGCTGCATGTGTTACCATGGTGATGTGTCCAGGTGTTCTCAGCTCGTCTCTTTTTCTTTCAGTTTGTCGAAGGTTCATTTGAGAAATATCTGGAACGTCTGGAGGACCCCAAGGTGACGTGCAGCCCTGTGTGAGTGTGTGTGTGTGTGTGACAGTGTGTGTGTGTGACAGTGTGTGTGTGTGTGTGACAGTGTGTAACAGTGTGTGTGACTGTGTGTAACAGTGTGTGTGACTGTGTGTGTGTGACAGTGTGTGTGTGTGTGTGACAGTGTGTAACAGTGTGTGTGACAGTGTGTGTGTGTGACAGTGTGTGTGACAGTGTGTAACAGTGTGTGTGTGTGACAGTGTGTGTGTGTGTGTGTGTGTGTGTGTGTGTGTGTGTGACAGTGTGTAACAGTGTGTGTGTTTCCAGGAGACAGTGGGTCAGGTGGAGATCAAGGCTCTGTCTCAGCTGTACAGGTGAGACAGGTGAACCAGAAGATCGGTGACAGTCACAACCAGCTTCATGTTCAACACGTCACTGAGGTGTTTGTCAACGTCTGATTTATTTATATGTTTGTTTGTTTGTTTTAGGCGTTGTTTCCTGATCTATCGTTACCCAGGGAAACCAGCCACGGTGATCTCAGAGGACGACTTTGTTGACAAGGTGAAGAAATACATGTTGTTGTTTAATGTGCAGGTATGACTGTACACACAGGAGACAGACAGGAGACACACAGGAGACATACAGGAGACACACAGGGGACACAGGAGACACACAGGAGACAGACAGGGGACACACAGGAGACACACAGGGGACACAGGAGACACACAGGAGACACACAGGAGACAAACAGGGGACACAGGAGACACACAGGAGACAGACAGGGGACACACAGGAGACATACAGGAGACACACAGGGGACACAGGAGACACACAGGAGACAAACAGGGGACACAGGGGACACACAGGAGACATACAGGAGACACACAGGGGACACAGGAGACACACAGGAGACACACAGGAGACACAGGAGACACAGGAGACACACAGGAGACACACAGGGGACACAGGAGACATACAGGGGACAGACAGGAGACACAGGAGACACACAGGAGACACACAGGGGACAGACAGGAGACACAGGAGACACACAGGAGACAGACAGGGGAAAGACAGGAGACAGACAGGGGACACAGGAGACACAGCAGGTCACATGACACTTGTCTTGTGTTGCCTAGGTGACGCTGTGTTGCTCCATCAATGGTCACTATGACATCGTTTACCCGAGGAGTTACCCCGCCTCTGCTGCCCTCTGTCAGTGTGAGTACTGATCACTGATTGGTGGATGACGGCTTTAAAGGAACAGTACAGTGTAGACTCAGAGGAGTGTGTGTGTGTGTGTGTGTGTGTGTATCTGTGTATAATGTGTGTGTGTGTGTGTGTGTATAATGTGTGTGCATGTGTGTATCTGTGTATAATGTGTGTGTGTGTGTCTGTATCTGTGTATAATGTGTGTGTGTGTGTGTATCTGTGTATAATGTGTGTGTGTGTGTGTATAATGTGTGTGTATGTGTGTATCTGTGTATAATGTGTGTGTGTGTGTGTGTATCTGTGTATAATGTGTGTGTGTGTGTGTATCTGTGTATAATGTGTGTGTGTGTGTATTTGTGTATAATGTGTGTGTGTATCTGTGTATAATGTGTGTGTGTGTGTGTATCTGTGTATAATGTGTGTGTGTGTGTGTATCTGTGTATAATGTGTGTGTGTGTGTGTGTATCTGTGTATAATGTGTGTGTGTGTCTGTATCTGTGTATAATGTGTGTGTGTGTGTGTATCTGTGTATGTGTGTGCATGTGTGTATCTGTGTATAATGTGTGTGTGTGTGTGTGTGTATCTGTGTATAATGTGTGTGTGTGTGTGTGTATCTGTGTATAATGTGTGTGTGTGTGTGTGTATCTGTGTATAATGTGTGTGTGTGTGTCTGTATCTGTGTATAATGTGTGTGTGTGTGTGTATCTGTGTATAATGTGTGTGTGTGTGTGTGTGTGTGTGTGTATCTGTGTATAATGTGTGTGTGTGTGTGTGTGTCTGTATCTGTGTATAATGTGTGTGTGTATCTGTGTATAATGTGTGTGTGTGTGTGTGTATCTGTGTATAATGTGTGTGTGTGTATCTGTGTGTGTGTATCTGTGTATAATATGTATCTGTGTGTAATGTGTGTGTGTGTGTGTATCTGTGTATAATGTGTGTGTGTGTATCTGTGTGTGTGTATCTGTGTATAATGTGTGTGTGTGTATCTGTGTATAATGTGCGTGTGTGTGTATCTGTGTATGATGTGTGTGTGTGTCTGTATCTGTGTATAATGTGTGTGTGTGTGTGTGTATCTGTGTATAATGTGTGTGTGTATCTGTGTATAATGTGTGTGTCTGTATCTGTGTATAATGTGTGTGTGTGTGTGTGTGTGTGTGTGTGTGTGTGCGTGTGAAGCTCTTTTCTATGAGCTGCTCTACACTCAGGTGTTTGGGTTTGAGGAGGCGGAGCTCTGTCAGGCCATGGAAGCCTTCAGGGTTGGAGGTCGTCGCTATAGAAACAGCCCGTCAGTTTGTAGCGATGTCGACTTGGGCTACGACACACCTGAGGACCGATGTCACAGGTACACACACACACACACACACACACAGTCTAATGTTCAGGATGTTGTGACCGTCACAGTCAGCGTCACCACAAACATGACTGTTTCAGATGTGATGTCATCACAGAGCTGCGTGCAGCGTGTTGATTCTCTCTGTTGATCCACAGACGTGCTGCAGGGGCGGAGTCACACAGTGAAAGGCTAACTGTTAGCATCACACAGCTAACGTTAGTCAACAGTTAGTATCGGTTTAACGAGCGACAGAGTCGAGACGTTTCAGTGCTTGTTGGGTCAGCGTAGGATGTTCAGGACGCACGGTCATGGAAAACCTGGAGAAGTCTTGGAATTTCTCCGTCTTGTTTTCCAAGCCCGTCTAAACGTCCAGGAGTTAGTCAGTCTTTTCAAGTTCTGGAAAAGTCCTGGATGTTTGTTTGTCTTGAAATGAGCTGTCACAGAATCTTCTGAGGACAAACGTCATCACGGTACGTTTATGTTTTGATGACGTCACTTGACGTGAACCGTTGAGGTTTTGTTGACCATCACAGACGTTTCTGTGTTTTATCTTCACGTCGTGTTTTTCCAGTGAGCCGCGGTCATGTTCTAACAACAGAAAATAATGTGACTGCCATTTAACGTTTGGCGCCATGAACTCTGATCTTCACACTGAATCTCTGACGCACTACGACCTCTAAATCGCTCTGCATTTTTGAGATGGAGAAAAGTTGGTTTTAAATATTGTGAACTGTCACGGAAATTTTATTTTGGGTCCTTGAAAGGTTTTGTAGGTTTGAAAGTTTGTTCATGAGAATGTGTGGGAGCTCTGATGTTAGAGAGCAGGAGGACAGCGACTCAAAGAGACGGTCCTTCAGCGCTGCGTCCAACAGAGTCTGATTCTGGAGGAAACGCTGAACTCTGAATCTGCGACTGAGTCTTCACTCAGGCCCAAAATGTCACTGTGAAAACACACCTGTGAACACGGTCAACAACACACAGTCAGCTCTGAAATCCTGAATGTTCATCTGGTAAAACCTGTGTTGAAGCTGATGATGTCATGATAATGTAGAGATGATGTCATGCTGAACATTGTGTCACATGAACCACAAGCTGCTGCACCATGACGTCACGCCGTACTCAGGTGTGTGTTTGCTTTGTCCTACAGGGAGGAGTCAGAACCGGGCGGAGCTGCTGAGGAGAAACTTCGAGCTGTGGTCGACGACGCCAAGGTGGGCGGGGCAACATATCATCACATGCACAATTTGGTTTGTCCGTAACAAATCAGGGACGACATAAACATCTTTAACTTTGTGTGTTTATCTTTGATCCTGAGCTGTTGTGTTTTTATTGGTCAGCCTCCTGCAGAAGCCCCGCCCCCCTCCAGACTGTCTCTTCCTTTTAAGGTGATGAAGTCTCTGGACGGAGACGTGTACAGAAACCTGGAGTTTGACGTGTGGCAGGACACCTGTAAAGGTAACACACACACACACACACACACAGGTGAAATGAACCAACCTTGGATATCAACGTGTTTTTATGATGAGCCAACATCGAGTCATGTGGTCAGCTGATTGGTCGACGCAGTCGCCGTGAGGTCACCACGTTGAGAATCTGTCAGCAAATGAAGGTGTTTGAAAAACAGCTGTGAACTCTGGAAACTGATGTGATGGTACTGATCAGTAATCAGATTACTGTGTTAACCAGAATACTGAGGTAATCAGATTACTGTTAAAGAGAGTACTGAGGTAATCAGATTACTGTGTTAAAGAGAGTACTGAGGTAATCAGATTACTGTGTGTGACTGACAGAGATGCAGAAGACAGACTACATGGTGTTTGCAGGACGGCAGTATTTCCTGGGAGACAAGTGTCAGGTAAGAAGACACTGCAGGACACAGAGTCAGAGCTGGGTAAGGTCTGTCTGTCTGTGTGTGTGTCTGTCTGTGTGTGTGTCTGTCTGTGTGTGTGTCTGTGTGTGTGTCTGTCTGTGTGTGTGTCTGTGTGTCTGTGTGTCTGTCTGTCTGTGTGTGTGTCTGTCTGTGTGTCTGTGTGTCTGTCTGTGTGTGTGTCTGTGTGTCTGTCTGTCTGTGTGTGTGTCTGTCTGTGTGTGTGTCTGTGTGTGTGTCTGTCTGTGTGTGTGTCTGTCTGTGTGTGTGTCTGTGTGTCTGTGTGTCTGTCTGTCTGTGTGTGTGTCTGTGTGTCTGTGTGTCTGTCTGTCTGTCTGTGTGTCTGTCTGTCTGTGTGTGTGTCTGTCTGTGTGTGTGTCTGTGTGTCTGTGTGTGTGTCTGTCTGTGTGTGTGTCTGTCTGTGTGTGTGTCTGTGTGTCTGTGTGTCTGTCTGTCTGTGTGTGTGTCTGTCTGTGTGTCTGTGTGTCTGTCTGTGTGTGTGTCTGTGTGTCTGTCTGTCTGTGTGTGTGTCTGTCTGTGTGTCTGTGTGTCTGTCTGTGTGTGTGTCTGTGTGTCTGTCTGTCTGTGTGTGTGTCTGTCTGTGTGTCTGTGTGTCTGTCTGTGTGTGTGTCTGTGTGTCTGTGTGTCTGTGTGTGTGTCTGTGTGTCTGTCTGTGTGTCTGTGTGTGTGTCTGTCTGTCTCTCTGTGTGAACAGTGTCACTGTACAGCTCCATCTGTCAGATTACAGATTACAGATTACAGTCAGGATCCTTCAGTGTTGAGGGGCTCAGTTCTCCACAGAGCAACAAACAGGTTCAGCTGATTATGAACACATGAATGTGTCTGTCTGGAGTCAGAGTTTGGTTTGTCCCCTCTGGGCTACTGTAGAAACATGGCGGTGACACGTGGTGGGCGGGGCATAAGCACATACAGCCAGCAGCAGCAGCGACCCACCGTCACCGGCACACCGTGAGGACGGAAACAGAGGGCTGGGCGGGGACGGAGCACCTGCTGCAGCAAGCCAACACGCCGTCTGCGGCCATTTTGACTTGACCAGCGGACTTCACTACAAGCTGATTGGCTGTTGAAACAGGTGACATGCTTTAAAACCAGCTGAGTGTCAGGTGACACCATCAGCCGGCTTGAGTCCAGCTCACACCGCTGACACTTTTCTCTGTGACGTTCCGTCTCGTCATGACTCGGCGGTCTGAGCGTGTCCTCAGGAAACAAGCACTGATCAGACAGTGACTCTGACACTTGAACAGACTCTGGACGACTTGAGATCCTCAAAGATTTGAGTCCTGATGAAGCTGCTGTGAGTCCACACCTGTCAGGTGAGCTGACGAGGACACGCAGCAAAGCTTCAGCTTTAATAAGAGTGATGACACTATGTGCTTTGTCCTCTGATTCATCTCTGTTTATTCATCAGTTCATATTCTGACCTGCACACAGGGAGAAACCTGCTGATGAAGGCTTCCCCTCAAAGTTAAGACTCAAAGTTAAGACTCAAAGTTAAGACAAGGTCCTGGTGAAGATAAAAGTTCTGCACAGAGCGTCTCAGACCTGAGAGGAGCTGAGGAGGAGGAGGAGGAGGAGGAGGAGTTTAAGGACAAAATGGTGGAAACACAAAGGGGTCAGAAATATTCTCCAAACACTGGACGACAGAGGAAATGAAACGCCACAGCTCAGATGATGTCACCAGTGACCTCACTGACACTGTCACAGTCTCCACTGGGTGTCCTCACACCTTACAGCCTCACAGAGGGGCGTGTCTCTGACAACCAATGACATCACACGTGACAACAGGGTTGACCACACCACCTCTCTGAGGTCACAGTTTCTGTCCCGTCATTGCTCAGAGAACGTTCCTGAATCATCTGAGGTCAGACTGCTGACTGACAGTTCAGAGCTCTGGGACGATTCCCAGGGTGTCTGTGACTCCGCCTCCTGGCGGTGTGTGGTCGCCACGGCCACCACGTGTCTGTGACTCCGCCTCCTGGCGGTGTGTGGTCGCCACGGCCACCACGTGTCTGTGACTCCGCCTCCTGGTGGTGTAGAACATCCTGGTATTTTCAGCGTACTGTACTGTATGGTAGGACGGGGACTGGAACACACACAGCATGTCTCCACTGGTCTGGTCTCCTCTCTGACGTCCGTCCCTCATCGTTACCTCTGTGGTTGTTTCAGGTGCGTCTGGAGCCGAAGGGGAAGTACTACAACGCCTTCATCCAGGAAGTAGGAACACACCCATCAGCCGTCACCGTCTTCATCGAGGAGCTGGGAGAGAAGTAAACACACACTGATGGTGACGTCAGCAGATCACATGATGATGTCACACTGATCCTCACAGAGACGTCCAGCAGCTGTTGGACCGCTCACAGTCTGTCTCCAACATGTCCCCCTCTGTCTCCAACATGTCCCCCTCTGTCTCTAACATGTCCTCCTCTGTCTCTAACATGTCCTCCTCTGTCTCCAACATGTCCCTCTGTCTCTAACATGTCCCTCTGTCTCCAACATGTCCCCCTCTGTCTCTAACATGTCCCCCTCTGTCTCTAACATGTCCTCCTCTGTCTCTAACATGTCCCCCTCTGTCTCCAACATGTCCCCCTCTGTCTCTAACATGTCCTCCTCTGTCTCCAACATGTCCCCCTCTGTCTCTAACATGTCCCCCTCTGTCTCTAACATGTCCCCCTCTGTCTCTAACATGTCCTCCTCTGTCTCCAACATGTCCCCCTCTGTCTCTAACATGTCCCCCTCTGTCTCCAACATGTCCCCCTCTGTCTCTAACATGTCCTCCTCTGTCTCCAACATGTCCCCCTCTGTCTCTAACATGTCCCCCTCTGTCTCTAACATGTCCTCCTCTGTCTCTAACATGTCCCCCTCTGTCTCCAACATGTCCCCCTCTGTCTCTAACATGTCCTCCTCTGTCTCCAACATGTCCCCCTCTGTCTCTAACATGTCCCCCTCTGTCTCCAACATGTCCCCCTCTGTCTCCAACATGTCCCTCTGTCTCTAACATGTCCCCCTCTGTCTCCAACATGTCCCCCTCTGTCTCTAACATGTCCCCCTCTGTCTCCAACATGTCCCCCTCTGTCTCCAACATGTCCCTCTGTCTCTAACATGTCCCCCTCTGTCTCCAACATGTCCCCCTCTGTCTCCAACATGTCCCCCTCTGTCTCTAACATGTCCTCCTCTGTCTCCAACACGTCCCTCTGTCTCTAACATGTCCCCCTCTGTCTCCAACACGTCCCTCTGTCTCTAACATGTCCCCCTCTGTCTCCAACATGTCCCCCTCTGTCTCCAACATGTCCCCCTCTGTCTCCAACATGTCCCCCTCTGTCTCTAACATGTCCTCCTCTGTCTCCAACATGTCCCTCTGTCTCTAACATGTCCTCCTCTGTCTCCAACATGTCCCTCTGTCTCTAACATGTCCCCCACTGTCTCCAACATGTCCCCCTCTGTCTCTAACATGTCCCCCTCTGTCTCTAACATGTCCCCCTCTGTCTCCAACATGTCCCTCTGTCTCTAACATGTCCCCCTCTGTCTCTAACATGTCCCCCTCTGTCTCTAACATGTTCCCCTCTCTCTAACATGTCCCCCTCTGTCTCTAACATGTCCCTCTGTCTCTAACATGTCCCCCACTGTCTCTAACATGTCCCTCTCTGTCTCCAACATGTCCCTCTCTGTCTCCAACATGTCCCCCTCTGTCTCTAACACGTCCCTCTGTCTGTAACATGTCCCCCACTGTCTGTAACATGTCCTCCTCTGTCTCTAACATGTCCCCCTCTCTCTCTAACATGTCCCTCTGTCTCCAACATGTCCCTCTGTCTCCAACATGTCCCTCTGTCTCTAACATGTCCTCCTCTGTCTCTTACATGTCCCTCTGTCTCTAACATGTCCTCCTCTGTCTCTAACATGTCCTCCTCTGTCTTCAACATGTCCCTCTGTCTCTAACATGTCCCCATCTGTCTCTAACATGTCCCTCTCTGTCTCCAACATGTCCCTCTGTCTCTAACATGTCCCCCTCTGTCTCCAACACGTCCCTCTGTCTCTAACATGTCCCCCTCTGTCTCCAACATGTCCCCCTCTGTCTCTAACATGTCCTCCTCTGTCTCCAACATGTCCCTCTGTCTCTAACATGTCCTCCTCTGTCTCCAACATGTCCCTCTGTCTCTAACATGTCCCCCACTGTCTCCAACATGTCCCCCTCTGTCTCTAACATGTCCCCCTCTGTCTCTAACATGTCCCTCTCTGTCTCCAACATGTCCCTCTGTCTCTAACATGTCCCCCTCTGTCTCTAACATGTCCCCCTCTGTCTCTAACATGTTCCCCTCTCTCTAACATGTCCCCCTCTGTCTCTAACATGTCCCTCTGTCTCTAACATGTCCCCCACTGTCTCTAACATGTCCCTCTCTGTCTCCAACATGTCCCTCTCTGTCTCCAACATGTCCCCCTCTGTCTCTAACACGTCCCTCTGTCTGTAACATGTCCCCCACTGTCTGTAACATGTCCTCCTCTGTCTCTAACATGTCCCCCTCTCTCTCTAACATGTCCCTCTGTCTCCAACATGTCCCTCTGTCTCCAACATGTCCCTCTGTCTCCAACATGTCCCTCTGTCTCTAACATGTCCTCCTCTGTCTCTTACATGTCCCTCTGTCTCTAACATGTCCTCCTCTGTCTCTAACATGTCCTCCTCTGTCTCTAACATGTCCCCCTGTCTCTAACATGTCCCCATCTGTCTCTAACATGTCCCTCTCTGTCTCCAACATGTCCCTCTGTCTCTAACATGTCCCTCTGTCTCTAACATGTCCCTCTGTCTCTAACATGTCCCCCTCTGTCTCCAACATGTCCCTCTGTCTCCAACATGTCCCCCTCTGTCTCTAACATGTCCCTCTGTCTCTAACATGTCCCCCACTGTCTCTAACATGTCCCTCTCTGTCTCCAACATGTCCCCCTCTGTCTCTAACATGTCCCTCTGTCTCTAACATGTCCCCCACTGTCTGTAACATGTCCTCCTCTGTCTGTAACATGTCCCCCTCTCTCTCTAACATGTCCCCCTCTGTCTCTAACATGTCCCTCTGTCTCTAACATGTCCCTCTCTGTCTCCAACATGTCCCTCTGTCTCTAACATGTCCCTCTCTGTCTCCAACATGTCCCTCTCTGTCTTTAACATGTCCCTCTCTGTCTCAGACACCTGGTTCCTCTGACTGATCTGAAACCAGTCAATCCAGTTCCTGCCTGGAACGTCGCTGCTCCCACGAGAAAAGGAGACATGGGTACAATCCACTTCCTTTCTACTGATATGACGTCCTCCAGACTGATGTAACGTCCCTCAGACTGATGTGACGTCCCCCTGACTGATGTGACGTCCCTCAGACTGATGTGACGTCCTCCTGACTGATGTAACGTCCTCCAGACTGATGTAACGTCCCTCAGACTGATGTGACGTCCCCCTGACTGATGTGACGTCCCTCAGACTGATGTGACGTCCCTCAGACTGATGTGACGTCCTCCTGACTGATGTAACGTCCTCCTGACTGATGTAACGTCCTCCAGACTGATGTGACGTCCTCCAGACTGATGTAACGTCCCTCAGACTGATGTGACGTCCTCCTGACTGATGTGACGTCCTCCAGACTGATGTGACGTCCCCCTGACTGATGTGACGTCCCTCAGACTGATGTGACGTCCTCCTGACTGATGTGACGTCCTCCTGACTGATGTAACGTCCCTCAGACTGATGTAACGTCCCCCTGACTGATGTGACGTCCCTCAGACTGATGTGACGTCCCCCTGACTGATGTGACGTCCCTCAGACTGATGTGACGTCCTCCTGACTGATGTGACGTCCTCCAGACTGATGTAACGTCCCCCTGACTGATGTGACGTCCCCCTGACTGTTGTGACGTCCTCCAGACTGATGTGACGTCCCTCAGACTGATGTAACGTCCCCCTGACTGATGTGACGTCCCTCAGACTGATGTGACGTCCCTCAACCTGATGTAACGTCCCCCTGACTGATGTGACGTCCTCCAGACTGATGTAACGTCCCCCTGACTGATGTGACGTCCCCCTGACTGTTGTGACGTCCTCCAGACTGATGTGACGTCCCTCAGACTGATGTAACGTCCCCCTGACTGATGTGACGTCCCTCAGACTGATGTAACGTCCCTCAGACTGATGTAACGTCCCCCTGACTGATGTGACGTCCCTCAGACTGATGTGACGTCCCTCAGACTGATGTAACGTCCCCCTGACTGATGTGACGTCCCCCTGACTGATGTGACGTCCTCCAGACTGATGTATGTCTTGCTGTCTCTGTCCTCGTCTGTCTCTGTCCCTGTCAGACTCCGACTCTCGTGGTCAGCGACATCACCGTCATCGGTACTTCAGGAAGTCTCGTGGCAGCAGCGGAGTGAAGGGGGGGGAGCTGCTCATGCCGCCACCTTCGTCCTACGGAGGCCCCGCCCCCTCTGCTCTGCCTCCCCGCTTCCAGCCGGCAGGCCATCCCCGGCCGCCGCCTCCCCCGTCACCAGGAGCCATGACCTATGACCCCTACATCCCCCCGCACCATCACCACCCCATAACCAGACCATCTCGCTACGGCGCCTCCAGGTGTGACACGTTCGTGCCCAAAACGTTTTCCTGACGATAAAGATTCAACTCGTGGTTCATGATGTCATTCACACTGACGAGCTCCTGTGTGTGTGTGTGTGTGTGTATGTGTGTGTGTGTATGTGTGTGTGTGTGTTTACCTGTCTCGTGGATTCTGGTCAGAAGCTCCACCCGTTTCCTGAACCGTCACCTGATTGGTCCACAGCTGACCTATTACCACCCTGGCAGACGATATTACCACGACTATGAGAACTACGCCTTCAGGTCACGGTAACTAGAACCAGCCTCGTGTGACCTCGCTGAGTCGACTGGGGCCGCCACTTAATTGTTAGTGTCCAAATTAGAGACAGGCCTGTCTCTAATGTCTCTATTAGAGACAGGCCTGTATTAGAGACATCTGAGACATCAGAGATAGGCCTGTATTAGAGACATCAGAGACATTAGAGACATTAGAGACAGGCCTGTATTACAGACATCAGAGACAGGCCTGTATTAGAGACATCAGAGACAGGCCTGTATTAGAGACATCAGAGACATCAGAGACATTAGAGACAGGCCTGTATTAGAGACAGGCCTGTATTAGAGACATCAGAGACAGGCCTGTATTAGAGACATTAGAGACATTAGAGACACGCCTGTATTAGAGACATCAGAGACAGGCCTGTATTAGAGACATCAGAGACATCAGAGACATTAGAGACATTAGAGACACGCCTGTATTAGAGACATCAGAGACAGGCCTGTATTAGAGACATCAGAGACATTAGAGACATCAGAGACATTAGAGACAGGCCTGTATTAGAGACATTAGAGACATTAGAGACATCAGAGACATTAGAGACATTAGAGACACGCCTGTATTAGAGACATCAGAGACAGGCCTGTATTAGAGACATCAGAGACATTAGAGACATTAGAGACATCAGAGACATTAGAGACAGGCCTGTATTAGAGACATTAGAGACATCAGAGACATCAGAGACAGACCTGTATTAGAGACATTAGAGACAGGCCTGTATTAGAGACATCAGAGACATCAGAGACAGGCCTGTATTAGAGACATCAGAGACATCAGAGACAGGCCTGTATTAGAGACATCAGAGACAGGCCTGTATTAGAGACATCAGAGACATCAGAGACAGGCCTGTATTAGAGACATCAGAGACAGGCCTGTATTAGAGACATCAGAGACAGACCTGTATTAGAGACATCAGAGACATTAGAGACATTAGAGACAGGCCTCTAATTGAGTCTAAATGAGAGCCCACAGCAGGGCAGTCAAAGAGAGACGGGGCCTTTAATAGAAATTTTCTGGTGTTAGCTGGAGGACTGTGACAGAAACCAGTATGTAACTGGTGAATATGATCATAACCTGGAGGAGCCTCACACAGAGTTCACACAGTCCTGGAAAAGTCCTGGAAATTTGTTTTGTGTTGTGGAACTTAATTGTTACTGGTTACTTCTTACTGGTTACTCGTTAATTGTTAATGGTTACTTGTTCTTACTGGTTAATGGTTACTGGTTAGTGGTTACTGGTTAATGGTTACAGGATACTGGTTAATGGTTACAGGTTAATGGTTAATGGTTAGTGGTTAATGGTTACTGGTTACTGGTTAATGGGTAGTGGTTAGTGGTTACTGGTTAGTGGTTACTGGTTAATGGGTAGTGGTTACTGGTTAATGGTTAGTGGTTAATGGTTAGTGGTTGATGGTTACTGGTTAATGGTTAGTGGTTACTGGTTAATGGGTAGTGGTTAGTGGTTACTGGTTAATGGTTAGTGGTTAATGGTTAGTGGTTAATGGTTAGTGGTTAGTGGTTAATGGTTAGTGGTTACTGGTTAGTGGTTAATGGTTAGTGGTTACTGGTTACTGGTTAATGGTTAATGGTTACAGGTTAATGGTTAGTGGTTACTGGTTACTGGTTAATGGTTAGTGGTTAATGGTTACTGGTTAATGGTTAGTGGTTACTGGTTACTGGTTAATGGTTACTGGTTAGTGGTTACTGGTTAATGGTTACAGGTTACTGGTTAGTGGTTACAGGTTACTGGTTACTGGTTAATGGTTAGTGGTTAATGGTTACTGGTTAATGGTTACAGGTTACTGGTTAATGGTTACTGGTTAGTGGTTACTGGTTAATGGTTACTGGTTAATGGTTAGTGGTTAGTGGTTAATGGTTAGTGGATAGTGGTTACTGGCTAATGGTTACAGGTTACTGGTTAATGGTTACAGGTTACTGATTAATGGTTAGTGGTTAATGGTTACAGGTTACTGGTTAATGGTTACAGGTTAATGATTACTGGTTAATGGTTAGTGGTTACTGGTTAATGGTTACAGGTTAATGGTTACTAGGTAATGGTTAGTGGTTACTGGTTAGTGGTTAGTGGTTACTGGTTAATGGTTAGTGGTTAATGGTTAGTGGTTAATGGTTACAGGTTAATGGTTAATGGTTACAGGTTAATGGTTAGTGGTTACTGGTTAATGGTTAGTGGTTACTGGTTAATGGTTACTGGTTAATGGTTACAGGTCACTGGTTAATGGTTACAGGTTACTGGTTAATGGTTACTGGTTAATGGTTAGTGATTACTGGTTAATGGTTAATAGTTACAGGTTACTGGTTAATGGTTACAGGTTACTGGTTAATGGTTAGTGGTTACAGGTTAATGGTTAGTGGTTACTGGTTAGTGGTTAGTGGTTAATGGTTAGTGGTTAATGGTTAGTGGTTACTGGTTAGTGGTTACTGGTCAATGGTTAGTGGTTAATGGTTACAGGTTACTGGTTAATGATACTGGTTAGTGGTTAATGGTTAGTGGTTACAGGTTAATGGTTAATGGTTACAGGTTAATGGTTACAGGTTACTGGTTGATGGTTAATGGTTACTGGTTAATGGTTAGTGGTTACTGGTTAATGGTTACAGGTTAATGGTTAGTGGTTACTGGTTAATGGTTACAGGTTACTGGTTAATGGTTACAGGTTACTGGTTAATGGTTACTGGTTAATGGTTACAGGTTAATGGTTAGTGGTAAGTGGTTACTGGTTAATGGTTAGTGGTTAATGGTTAGTGGTTACTGGTTAATGGTTACAGGTTAATGGTTAGTGGTTACTGGTTAATGGTTAGTGGTTACAGGTTAATGGTTACTGGTTAATGGTTAGTGGTTACTGGTTAGTGGTTACTGGTTACTGGTTAATGGTTACAGGTTACTGGTTAATGGTTAGTTGTTACTGGTTAATGATTACAGGTTACTTGTTAATGGTTACAGGTTAGTGGTTACTGGTTAGTGGTTACTGGTTAATGGTTACAGGTTAGTGGTTACTGGTTAATGGTTAGTGGTTACTGGTTAATGGTTACAGGTTACAGGTCACTGGTTAGTGGTTACTGGTTAATGGTTACAGGTTAGTGGTTAACGGTTAATGGTTAATTGTTAGTGGTTAGTGGTTAATGGTTAGTGGTTAGTGGTTAATGAGTTTTGGAAAGAAAAACCTAAACTGATTTTTGTAGTTTGAACTCATGTTCATGTGACCTCAGGTCTGAACGGCGTGTTTACAGAAGCCAGAAGTGACATCATCAGGTGTTTCTGTGTTTCCTGTGTCTGTTCAGTCGCAGTCGTCGTCAGCTGGCGGCGGCTCTGAATAAGGAGTGTCAGTTTGGTTTCTCTGCGGAGACGGTGGAGGAGCCGACTGATCTGGACGCAGCCATCACGTACTACCAGCTGGACGACACCGGTGACGCCGTCTTCCCCCCGCTGCCGGTGAGAATACCAAGACCACAGGAAGTAAAGGATCAAACTGAGACTCAAAGCAGACTTTGACCACTGACCCGTCTGAGCCACGTGACGCGGCGCTGGAGACTCGACTGTGACACTTGTAGACCTGGACGTGATGCTGGACAGTGGACGTCTCGTCTCATTCACGCTGTCAGTTGGACTTGACTGCAAACTAAGCTAGCCGTTAGCTGCCTTCAGCACAGCTGTTAGCATAGCTGTTAGCACAACGATTAGCACAGCTGATGAGGACGAATATTTATGAGTTGCAGATAATCTGAGACAGACTCGAGCTGCCGTGCTGGACGCGTAACTCGGGTTACGTTATGTTAAAAACAAGTTCGGCCCAAATTAGATTTTTTTTTTGTTCTCGTGACACAGATCACATTTTTTTTTTATATATATTTTTTTTAATTTTAAATATTTTCACTCACGGTGAGGCTGGAGTAGGACAGTGGCGTTCAGTGCTGCTGGGCGGCGCGTTCAGGAGCGCCAGTTTGCGTCCAGCTGCTGTCGGTGTGGGGTTGAAAGGGTTGAAAATAATGGGTGCGTATGTTTTTACGTATGACGGTTGGTTCCGGTGTATTTTGGCCTTTCAGGCGTCCCTGAGTGCTTTAAAATGCACCAATGAATAAAGTGTTTTATTATTATTAATGTGCCTGGCTCCTCCCACAGGGCCCGGCTGTGGCACCGCCTGCCTCTATGACGGCCCCGCCTCCTTCGACTGGCCCCTCCTACAGAGTCCAGAGAGGCTCAGGGCCCCTCCCCTCTGCACCTCCACCTGGAAACACCCCTGTGTGTTCATCAGAGGATGACCAGGAGGACGCCAGCACCGTGGAGGACCAGGGTGAGGACGAGACACCCGACTCATCATCATCATCATCATCATCAGTTTATACAAACATGACCACACCTTTTATTTTTGTCACTTTATTAAAGTTACAGTTTATTTCCTGTTGGTAAAAGTCAACATTCTGTTTCCTGTTAAAAACCTTCCAGTCACTCAGGACTTCTCAGGTGGTGTCTTATTGTGAAAGGTTGTGCAGGAAGTGTGACTGATGGTAACTTAGTTGTGATGTGATTTCCTGTGTGTGTTTCTGTCAGCCGAGTACACAGAGGAGTACATCTACATGACTCAGGGTGAGTATCAGTATGTGAGCGTAGAGAGCGCCGCCTGTCAACAGGAAGTGACTCATGTCTGACTGTCTGCGGTTTTTCAGATCAAAGCTACCAGACGTCAGATGTTTACACCGCTGCCGAGCCCTCCGCCAACCAGGTAACACGCTTGATGCTCGTGTTCCTTAACACCTGTTGGCGTCTGTAACTGAGGTCATGGTGAGTCACAGACGAGTGGCGTCTGCGACATATTCACCAAAATAAAAAAGAAGGGCGTAACTGCCCGCTGAACATGACGTGCTGAAGTGATGATCAGGTCATGTGATCGATGTTGTCATGAAACTCAGAGCACATAAATGTTTTGTTTTATTGTGAAAGGACGAGCAGGAAGGAGAAACCGGTGTCTCTCCTCCGAGACCAGAGATGAACTACAGCTACACGCAGCAGGTACTCACATGATGAATGTCTCTGGAGTGAATCTGTGAACGTAGCGAACGCCATGATGACTCAGAGGTTTCAGACAGCGAGATGATCCTGTAAACGTCCTGTGGCGAACAGTCTGATGTCATCGTATAGCAGGATGACGCTTCAGACTCACCTTCTTCACTCTGCTGATGAAGACCAGAATCATTCGGTCGACTCAGATCAGTCGTTTCCCTCTCTGAGGTTGCTATGGTGACGCAGAGCCGCACTGCTCACGTTTGAAATGACGCTCGCTGTCTGAAAACACCTGAATGATCATCATCACACTGGTGTTCAGTTCACACAGGGGGGTTCAATCACACAGGGAGGGTTCGATCACACAGGGGGGGTTCGATCACACAGGGGGGTCCAATCACACAGGGGGGTTCAATCACACAGGGGGGTCCAATCACACAGGGGGGTTCAATCACACAGGGAGGGTTCGATCACACAGGGGGGGTTCGATCACACAGGGGGGGTCCGATCACACAGGGGGGTCCAATCACACAGGGGGGGTCCAATCACACAGTGGGGGTTCAATCACACAGGGGGGTCCAATCACACAGGGGGGTTCAATCACACAGGGGGGGTTCAATCACACAGGAGGGATCCAATCACACGGGGGGGTTCAATCACACAGAGGGGTCCAATCACGCAGGGGGGGTCCAATCACACAGTGGGGGTCCAATCACACAGGGGGGTCCAATCACACAGGAGGGATCCAATCACACAGGGGGGTTCGATCACACAGGGGGGTCCAATCACACAGGGGGGGTTCAATCACACAGGGGGGTCCAATCACACAGGGGGTTCAATCACACAGGGGGGGTTCGATCACACGAGGGGGGTTCACTCACACAGAGGGGTCCAATCACGCAGGGGAGGGTCCAATCACACAGTGGGGGTCCAATCACACAGGAGGGATCCAATCACACAGGGGGGGTTCAATCACACAGTGGGGTCCAATCACGCAGGGGGGGTCCAATCACACAGTGGGGGTCCAATCACGCAGGGTGGGTCCAATCACACAGTGGGGGTCCAATCACACAGGGGGGGTCCAATCACACAGGAGGGATCCAATCACACGGGGGGGTTCAATCACACAGAGGGGTCCAATCACGCAGGGTGGGTCCAATCACACAGTGGGGGTCCAATCACACAGAAGGGTCCAATCACACAGGAGGGATCCAATCACACAGTGGGGTTTCAATCACACGGGGGGGTTCAATCACACAGTGGGGGGTTCAATCACACAGAAGGGTCCAATCACACAGAGGGATCCTGTCACACAGAGGCAGCCATGATAAAGTCAGCCTGACTCCTCCTGTGTGTTTGTGTTTCAGTTGGTGAAGCCATTAGCAGTCATCTGCTCTTCACCCTCCTCTTCCTCCTCCTCACCCTCCTCTCCATCATCGCGTGTTCCTGCAGCTGCTCACCTGCCGACAGCCGCACATACACAGACACGCTCAGGTGCACACACACACACACACACACACACACACACACACACACACACACACACACACACACGTGCGCACACACACACACACACA
>JAGQAX010000003.1:48533663-48548663 GCA_019142605.1 Cephalopholis sonnerati
ACACTGGTTTTCACTGAACGTCCCGACTGACCTGCCGATGGGGGCGGAGCCTCAAGTCACTACTGGTGATCAGAGAGGGTTTCACTGTTTGTCACTGTCAATGAGCATCATCATTATTATTATTATTATTATTATTATCATTATTAGTATGGTCATCAGCATGCTAACAGGCTAACATCAGCATGCTAACAAGCTAACATTAGCGTGCTAACAGGCTAACATCAGCATGCTAACAGGCTAACATCAGCACGCTAACAGGCCGTCAGCAGGGATGAGCGTGGCAGAGGATTAATGATGATGATTATTGAAGCCTACGTTCAATCAGCCGGGCCGTGTTTCTCAAAGTCAGATCAGTATCACCCTGAGTCAGTTACCATGGCAACATACTCCTCATCTCAGCCTGAGGCTGATCGCCTGCTGAGTGTGTAACAGGAAGTAGAAACATGGCGTGTCCTTTAGTGAATAATTGAGTGTAACGTGGAGCTGCTGATCCACATTATCAATAGGCTCATTGGAGATGAACTGCGCCTCACCTGGAGAGTAGACGAGATCAGGCGGCTGCAGCAGGAGGCGGTGACAAATAAACGCGATCAAGTCGGACAGTTTCCTGACAGTTTCCAGCAGCCCTCAGTCCGTACAGGAAGTCACAGAAACACTCACTTCCTGTCCGATATGATGTCAATTTATTAAAATACTGTCAGACTTATATATCAGTTCGTTCTCAGTCCTCCATCAGTCACACAACATGTATTCTGTTCAGAGAATAAACCTTCAGATCGGACAAATAAAATGTCAAATATCTGAAATTCAACATTAATTAACGTCATATTGTTGAGTCGACATCTGAACCAATCAGCTGTTAGAGCAGGTGAGAGCCAGGCGCTGCAGTCTGGCTCTAAAAACTGCGGCCACCTCGCTCTCACGATTTTATCACCGTCCACTTTTGTAACACGTCAGAGCAAGTCGGGGTGAAGTCAGACACAAAACTAACCAGCATGCACTGTGCACCGATCACCGGTGATCGAATCTGCGCAGGCATGGCTCATCTCCAACGAGCCTAGTGATCGAGCTTCTGCACAGCCGACGACACAGAGTGTCCACTCAAACTACTTCCTGTTACCAACCTTTCAAAGTAAGAGCGTGATGCAGTGTATTGAATACCAACACAGAAGTGGTGGACGCTGAGTGAGGAATGATTGAGATGCTGACGTCTTCTGTTTGACCCACATACGTCAGCTATGACACGTCATCATGGGAGCATCATGGGATTCAGTTTGAGATGACATCAGTGGCTCTGACTTTAACTCCACTTCCTGTCTGAGGATCATGTGATCTGTGCTCCACTGATGATGTCTGATGGCGCTCAGCTGCTCTCAGGCTGAACATACTCACAGCTGATTGGATGGATCCTGATCAGCTGCTCAGACGGAGGACGTTTAGATTGACTTCAAGCCGAGGGAACAGGAAGTGCTAACATGCTAACTCCTTCCTGCAGCACAGGAAGTGCCTCTGATGAATCATCCAATGAGAAGACGTGAGTGAGCGTCGTCACGGTAACAGCTCGGCAGGCATCTCCACGGTCCAGAGGTCGCGACCCCCCCGGACGCTCAGAGGCTCCTTCAGCCAGCGAGGGTTGGACAGGTGAGTCAGGTGTTTCTCCTGCAGACCAATCAGAACAGCCGAGCGCTCCAGGTGCTGTAGCTCCTCCCCCTGCAGGGAGGCGGGGCATAGCCACGTCCCTCCCACATCCACCAATCCTGAAAGAGGGTAACACAGGTGATGCCTTCAGGTTCATCTCGTAGACTTTGAGGATGCTCAGACTGACATCATTTCCCACCTGCCACCACGCCGCGGCCGAACCTCTCTCCGGACTCCAGCAGCGTTTGGATCTGAACCCGGTTCATTCCCAGCATGCCGCTCAGCACCGCCCTCCACTCCTCCCCCTCCCAGTCCCGCTGAGCGATGTGGACCCCCAGGGTTTGGTTCTCCAGCGGGGCCAGCAGGGGCCTCCAGCGGCTCTCCACCGTCTTCACCCCGTCCAGAACCAGACCGGCGTACGGCTGCCGGAACGACAGACACCACACCTGCACCGCCATGTCTGTAAAACAAGCGCACCTCAGGCCAAAGTTCCTGCTCACCTGCATCCGGAAATACGTCACAGCACGGATCAAACATTTAAGATATTACACCACCAAACTCCACCAAAACACCGACACACACACACACACACACACACACACACACACACACACACACACACACACACACACACACACACACATCAGCCCGTTAGCACTGATAATGTCTCCTTTCCTTTTTTTACATGAAGTGTACCTGTCTCACCTGATGTGTCTGCTCGGCGCCGATCAGGAGACAACGTGTCTCCGAAACGTCTTTTGTCCAACAGCTCAAATGTCCGTCTGCAGTTTGACAGGAAACACTTATTTGTCTGATTTGTTAACGGAGTTTGGTGCGCGGCGCTCTGCGCCCGGGCGGGACGGATCCTCTGCGGACACACAGCCTGTCCGTCAGTGTTCTCTCGGTGTTCTCTCAGTGTTCTCTCAGTGTTCTCTCGGTGTTCGCAGATAACCCAAAATGTAACGACGTTAAAAATCAGTCAGTGTCGTCTGACAGACACAACACGCTCCAGACTCCGCTCAGTTTTCCTTCTTCTTCTTCTTCCTCGTGCAGCTCCGCGGCTCTGCTGCCCCCCACAGGTGAGGGAGGTTACCTGGTTACCATGGTGATGGTGACGCTCTACTGCTGACCTGAATAATGTTTCACTTCAGCTTCTGTCACACTTTGATTTTATTTACTGTGGAACAGGGAACACTGAGGCATCTGAATATGACTTTATTACAGGAGGTGAGCCACCAGCTGTTCGTGTGTTCATGTGTTCACCTGTTCATGTGTTCACCTGTTCATGTGTTCACCTGTTCATGTGTTCACCTGTTCATGTGTTCATGTGTTCACCTGTTCATGTGTTCACCTGTTCATGTGTTCATGTGTTCACCTGTTCATGTGTTCATGTGTTCACCTGTTCATGTGTTCACCTGTTCCTCAGTCAGATATAAAACTAATTCAACATCTGACATTTCGACATGTTCTGTGTGCAACCCACCATGACAGAGTTAAATAGCAGCTGTTAGCAGTTAGCAGCTAACTCAGTGTGTTGATGTGTGTGACACTAGAGGCTGACGCTCTTACACGTCACACCTCTTACACTCTGTGATGTCATCATGCTGTCTGTAGTGATGTCATGTTGTTTGGTTGTGCGTAAAATACAGAGGGGACTCTGCGGCGGCGTTTTTTAAGAGGCGCTGATGATTCGCTCTGAAAAAACAACAAACAGGAAGAACGTGTCAATAAAGTTCAAATTCTTTTTATTGAAATCCATCAACTCAAATCAAACCTGACGTGTGATGTCATCACGTTGACCCCGTCAGTGAAGTCTTCTCTTCAGTTTTATTAGTCGTCACGTATGTTTTCCACCAACATGCAGAATCACAGCACGGATCAATAAATCAATATATCAATACAACCAATCACAGAAGCTACAGGACAGGAAGTGGTTTACACCATCAGCCGCAGCGATGACATCACACAAATGGACTGCAGTTTTTGCTTCACTGGATGATGTCATCGTTTTACTGCTCCCTGTTTACACAGATGATGTCATAACTTCACACGCCACATGCTGCACAACGACGACACGTGATGTCACACAAAGAGCATCATGGGACACCAGAGGGCGCTGACTGAGGAAGAAGTAACCATCACAACGTGAAGCAGCATGTGATCGACTGAGCGTCTCGTCGACGTTCATGGTTACCATAGCAACTAATAAGTCAGAGGCTGGAACCAGCAAAGAAGAAGAAACACATCCAAAGAAAATATTTACACTTGAACAAACTGCCGCCGCCAGAGGAGACAAAATAAAAATATCTGTAAACATGAGGATCAAAAGTTTGACAGAGAAACAGCTGATCTGAGCGCAAATAAAAACAGGAAGTCTCGTCACAAACGTTTTATCCACGAAGAAGAAAAACAACCAGGAAGAGAAGAAGTGATGATGTCAGTGACGGTGTGGGAGGAGTCACATCAAACTATGACCCATCAGATCTCTGCTGTGTCGTCTGTCACTGTTAACTCCTCCCACCTGATTTAAAACTGTGGACACCTTCAAACAGCAGCTCAAGACCCGTTTGTTGAGACTCGCCTTTGTTTGAGTTTCTTTTCTACGTTCTGTTTCTGCCTTCACTGTGTTTCATGTCTGTACGTGTCTGTATTGCCTCTGTAAAGCACTCTGTGACGTCTACGCTCTGGAAAGGTGCTATATAAATAAAGTTTATTATTATTATTATTAAAACACGCCTCAGGTGACGTCAACTGTTTCTTTATCTACGTGTTTGTTAGTTTTCCTCGTTATCGCTAATAAACTGATCACAGCTCCCGTTGGCTCCGTCACATCTGAGACAGAGGTTGTCTCCTTTGGTCTGAATCAGGGACTCATGTTGTTCCAAAGTTGTATAATTGCCTAGAGTTGGTTGGTGTTCTCACGGCAGCATTTACAAGCGGACCAGATCAAATGCCTTGTGTGAGAAAGCTGCTCTTGATTGGTCAGAAAAATCCAGGAAGTAAAGCAAACGTTGAAGAAGAGTACACTGTCAAGATAAATGTGACACTTTCTAATGTCACAATGGAGGGACAACTACGCAGGTTGATTTTAGCACTGCTCATCGTGGACTATATTGCTGTCATTGTTCATTTGAGTCAAAGCATACAGTTTGAAAACGAGGCGCGGCTCCAACTAGAAAACAATGTTTTGATGCATTGGATGTGCTGAATGTGCATATTAAGGCAGTACAGGAGGAGGCGCACATTAATAATCCTCCAGGACTGTAACATGCTCATGTTTAACCCAAACAATGTGTCATGTGACTGCAGTTGCTTCAGATCCAGGTCGGAACACGTTCTCACCACAAACCAACCGCACCAGAGTTCCTTTGGAACCAGACCCAGACCACCTCTTCAAGAAGGTCTCAGTCCGGTTGTTTTGGTGTGTTCACACCTGCACAAACAGGACAGGTGTGAACGCAGCCCAACGTCACATCTGATCCCTGAGGAGACGGAGCAGGTGTGACCTGTTGTCACTGATCACTTCATGAATGGTTCTGATTATTGATCCGTCAGTTTGATAAATATCTGATGAACCAGGACTGAGCGTGTGCCGTCATGTCTCACAGTCTGCCTCGGACATTTACCTTCGTACTAACGTTAGCTAGCTGCACGAGGCGGTAACATCTGTCATCACTCACCAACACCACAGCTGTCTGTCTGTTTCTTCACCTTCACCAGGATTATTGATTATTGATTACTGATTACTGATGTACAAGGGCCAAATTAATGTAGGTCAACAAAGTTAGCTAAACAACGTGCAGTATCAGTGAGTGATGAAGGTCCTAGCGCCACCTCCTGACAACAAGAGGAAACACTCCTGAATGTTATTAAATATCATTACCAGTTTAAAGATTGGTTAGTTGTTGATAACCTAACACATGTAGCCGCTAACAGCAGGTAGCATTTAGCTATCTTAGACCCGACAGAGACATGAGCTGTTTGGACACCAGTACCAAGGACAACAAACAAACACGTGTATATAAACTCGTCAATCATCATCACGTGATGCGTTGAATCTGGTGGGAGGATTTTTCAGTCTAAGGTGAAACAACAAAGATACGATGGGTTATAGTTTGATTTGACTCTGATAGAACTGACGGCCCGTACTCATTCTGAAGTCATCAAATACCGCCGCTCTGTCAGTGAGTTCAGCGTCAGACACCGACACCAAAAGCGCCCAGCCGCGGTGGTGTCAGTTTGAAACACTGCCAGTGACGACGTGATATAAGGAGCTGAACGGTTGCTATGGAGTGGGCGGAGGGGGAGGTGGACGGGTGCAACACAAACTGGACTTTGACTCGGGAGTCAGCTGGTCACTTCCTGTATGAATGTAGAGCCAAACTATGTGTTTTCGTCAACGTCCTGGCGTTGGTTTTGGCGTCCCGCAACGTCAACAGCAGACACAGGAAAATACCTAGAACGTAATATGTAAAGGTGACAGTCCTCTGACAGAGCGACGATGTGTGGCGAGTTGAATGATGAAGTCTGGCTCAACTGCTAAATTCAAACGCCGTCAGTGACATCATGACTTTTACTTCCTGTATAGTTTCCTTGAAAACAACCAGGAAACAGAGTTTAATCACCTCAACAGATTTACAGCTGCCTGACGCCTTGTTAGCGTCTTGTCGTTAGCGTCCTCTCATTAGTGTCTTGTTAGCGTCGACAGGGTGCCACCTGTTGTTCAGAGTTCACTGATTCTTCATCAAAGTCCGTTTCAAGATTGGTTATTTAATATTTCCTGTGCAGCTGTTTGGAGGTGACGTCTGAGTTGGCGTTAGCGCCCCCTGCAGGCTGCAGAGGTCTGATCTGTTCTCTCAGTCTGAACAGTTTGTCCTGGAGGTGGCGCTAACAGGAAGATGATGGAGTCATTAACATCTACAGGGTTCATCCTCTGAGGAGCAGGAAGCAGATCAGGAACTTTCAGAACTTTTTGTTAAAGAATAATTTTGATATCTGTCGTCCGTCAGCCGAGGTGACTACGTGATATTTCTCTGCGTCCACATTCAGGCTCCGCCCCCAGCTCGTTGAACATAATATATACATTAACTGCTGATGAGAACAATAAACTAATAATATTCACTGACAGTTAAGGAACATTTTCAACCAGTGTCTGCATCGTCGAAATTTTTCTCCAGACTCTGTTTGTCTTTGTTTTTATGGTTCCTCCAGAACGTTGTTTACTTCCTGTTACAGTTTAAGGTTGTGACTCTGTCAGACTGATCTGAGCTCGGCTTTTATGCCGCTCTCTCCTCAGTCAGACCACTCCTGGTCCTCGGGTTCAGACTCCTCCTCTGATTCGCTGTATTCTACGGCGATGCGTCGCGACAGGATGGTGGCGACATCATTTCCTGTGGGCTCACGTTTCTTTGCTTCCTCCTGCTCACGCTGCTCCTGAACCTTCCTCAGCTGGATCCCTGCAGACCAGAGAAACCAAAACCTCAACAACAGCACAGTGACTCTTCTAGATGACCTACAGAGACAGGACGTATCTCTGGTTCTGTGAGCTCTAGATGACCTACAGAGACAGGACGTAACTCTGGTTCTGTGAGCTCTAGATGACCTACAGAGACAGGACGTAACTCTGGTTCTGTGAGCTCTAGATGACCTACAGAGACAGGACGTAACTCTGGTTCTGTGAGCTCTAGATGACCTACAGAGACAGGACGTATCTCCGGTTCTATGAGCTCTAGATGACCTACAGAGACAGGACGTAACTCCGGTTCTGGGAGCTCTAGATGACCTACAGAGACAGGACGTAACTCCGGTTCTGGGAGCTCTAGATGACCTACAGAGACAGGACGTAACTCCGGTTCTGTGAGGTCTAGATGACCCACAGAGACAGGACGTATCTCCGGTTCTATGAGCTCTAGATGACCTACAGAGACAGGACGTAACTCCGGTTCTGGGAGCTCTAGATGACCTACAGAGACAGGACGTAACTCTGGTTCTGTGAGTTCTAGATGACCTACAGAGACAGGACGTAACTCTGGTTCTGTGAGTTCTAGATGACCTACAGAGACAGGACGTAACTCTGGTTCTGTGAATTCTAGATGACCTACAGAGACAGGACGTAACTCTGGTTCTGGGAGCTCTAGATGACCTACAGAGACAGGACGTAACTCTGGTTCTGGGAGCTCTGGATGACCTACAGAGACAGGACGTAACTCTGGTTCTGGGAGCTCTGGATGACCTACAGAGACAGGACGTAACTCTGGTTCTATGAGCTCTGGATGACCTACAGAGACAGGACGTAACTCTGGTTCTATGAGCTCTGGATGACCTACAGAGACAGGACGTAACTCTGGTTCTGGGAGCTCTAGATGACCTACAGAGACAGGACGTAACTCTGGTTCTATGAGCTCTGGATGACCTACAGAGACAGGACATAACTCTGGTTCTGGGAGCTCTAGATGACCTACAAAGACAGGACCTAACTCAGGTTCTGTGAGTTCTAGATGACCTACAGAGACAGGACGTAACTCTGGTTCTATGAGTTCTAGATGACCTACAGAGACAGGACGTAACTCTGGTTCTGTGAGTTCTAGATGACCTACAGAGACAGGACGTAACTCTGGTTCTATGAGTTCTAGATGACCTACAGAGACAGGACGTAACTCTGGTTCTGGGAGCTCTGGATGACCTACAGAGACAGGACGTAACTCTGGTTCTGGGAGCTCTGGATGACCTACAGAGACAGGACGTAACTCTGGTTCTGGGAGCTCTGGATGACCTACAGAGACAGGACGTAACTCTGGTTCTGGGAGCTCTGGATGACCTACAGAGACAGGACGTAACTCTGGTTCTGGGAGCTCTGGATGACCTACAGAGACAGGACGTAACTCTGGTTCTATGAGCTCTAGATGACTGACAGAGACAGGACGTAACTCTGGTTCTATGAGCTCTGGATGACCTACACAGACAGGACGTAACTCTGGTTCTGGGAGCTCTGGATGACCTACACAGACAGGACGTAACTCTGGTTCTGGGAGCTCTAGATGACCTACAGAGACAGGACGTAACTCTGGTTCTATGAGCTCTGGATAACCTACAGAGACAGTATGTAACTCTGGTTCTGGGAGCTCTAGATGACCTACAGAGACAGGACGTAACTCTGGTTCTGGGAGCTCTGGATGACCTACAGAGACAGGACGTAACTCTGGTTCTGGGAGCTCTAGATGACCTACAGAGACAGGACGTAACTCTGGTTCTGGGAGCTCTAGATGACCTACAGAGACAGGACGTAACTCTGGTTCTGGGAGCTCTGGATGATCTACAGAGACAGGACGTAACTCTGGTTCTGGGAGCTCTGGATGACCTTCAGAGACAGGACGTAACTCATGATGTTTACAGTATAACAGCTGACCTCGGCGTATCGCAGCCAGCAGGTCACTACGGGCGTCGTTCATCGGAACGTTGGGTCCACCTGTAGGCTTCCTGCCGTCTGTCGCCGGGGGCACTGGAGGTGCATTGGCTGAGGGTGGGGCTTGGCCTCCTGGCCGTGAGGGGGAGGGGACGTAGTTGGCTGGGGGAGGTGGGGGAGGGGAGGGGCTGTAGGGGCGAGAGAGGACAGCAGCGCCACCTGGAGGTGATGACATGAAGGGACTCCAGTCAGCTGCTGCACACCAAACACACATGGCAGAAAGTAACAACAAAGGAGTTAACACAACAACATGTCCGTTACCTTGGTTACCAGGAGCAGCTGCTGGGTGCAGGGGTGTTGCCATGGCAGCCGTGTTGTTGGGGAACGCCATCTGTCCAGCTGACGGCATGAGAGGTGGGGGCGGTGGGGGGGCCGGAGGAATCTGATGGTCACTGAGGCAAGATGGAGGTCAAAGGTCAAACATGAGTCACATGATGAAACCATTAACACTGTGTGTGTGTGTGTGTGTGTGTGTGTGTGTGTGTACTTGGTCTCCTTGGCAGCATTAGTTCGTGCTCCATTCTGATTGGCCGAGCCAGCGAGTGGTGGCTGGTGGTGGTGATGATGCGGCTGGTTGCGGCCCAGTGAGTGCTGGCGTGCGGTCGCTGTGGTGACAGCAGAGGATGCAGAGGCGGGTCGAAGGGCGCGGTCCAACGACTGAGTCTGACCACTTCCACCTGTGGCCACTGTGACGTGATCCTTCCCATCAAGCCCCTGGGCGTCATGGTGGTGAGCACTGGAGAGGAAAGACGCGTCGTCTGACATCCCTGACCTGGGGGAGGGAGGACGGCGGTTAAGGAGGTGTGACGGTTCAGTTCAGGTCATCAGGATCGTCCTGCTGAGGACCGACGGAACACAGAACATTCCAAACACTAAGAACACACATGCTCCCATCATGCAACAGGTCTTTGTCCAGGTGATTGAACACAGAAATTATAGTTTGGTCCTTGAACACATCACGTGTGACAAACAGTGATCAGCTGACTGCTGATCAGAGGTCACAGAGCTGTGGAGGACAGACTCTTTGAAACATGAGCTTGATGCTGGAAGGAGCTGACATGACCTATAAAAAACATTTTGACCCCTCGACTGTTGAACAGACGGCAGCCGTTCCTCCGCCTTCAGAATAAGTGACACTAAAACCAGGAGGTGACACCGTCGTCCTTCACACATGTTCCTGTCAGAAACATACGAACAATCCCTGAGATGGTGAACCATGACCACACTTTTCAAAGGGCCATTTTGAGGTGGTCACACTTTTCTGTGCAGGAGGTCGCCGTTGACGGGCAACAGGAAGCATGTTACATAGAGTCCGTGCTTTGATGTGATGGCGTCTGACAGGCAGTGGATTCTTCCTGATGAGGCAGAGTAACCAATGAGAGATCAGATTTATCTGACCTCACCATGAGTTTTGACCTCCTCTCACTGGCTGCAGAGAGGAGGTCAAACAGAGGCAAAACCTGTACAATAAGTCGTGTGTTAGAGTCCGTGTCCCCGGTCTGCTGGGATGGACATGTCTCTCTGATTAGAGGACGGACGATTCCAGAGGATGTTAAAATTGTCGACTGGTGCACTGGGCAGACGGACGGAGCCCTTCTAAAAAAGACCGTCACTTTGGCAAGTGGACGGATGGGACCGGAGATGAAGACGCTCAGTTGGTAAGCGAGTGGAGGAGCCGACTAAAATCCTGTTTTAATATTTTGGATGTCAGAGGGGTCGTCGCAGCAGGATGCCACCTTAGCGCCTGGGAAACAGCTGATCATCTCCTGACACGCCTCACAATGGAGTCACTGATGACCAGGGTGGTGGGAGGAGCAGCTGGTGAGCAGATGGAGGACGTCAGAGGACGAGGACCAGGGCCCACCGAGCCCATCTTCAGCAGGAAGTAAAGCCCCTTGGAGCCGGAGTGCAAACTGGCTTTGAATGGCCCAGGAGAGTTTGCTGGATGGGCCGGAGGTGAGGTGGAGGCACTGGACCTGTATGGCATCATCGGTGGTGGAGGAGACCATGGACTCAATGGATATCGTACCGATTCTCCAGCTGGCTGTCGCAGGCTGAGGGACGTCTGCCCTTCCTTTTGCGACGACAGTCCAGGACTCTGGAGTGGAGTTGACGGGAGCTTTGGGTTTAGCTCCAAGCCTGACCCAGGGTTCCTCAGAGCCGGCGGCTGGAGCAGGAACAGGAGCAGCAGCTGGCATGGCGGCGGAGGCGGCGACAGCAGAGTGGAGAATAGTGGAGTCCAAGTCTCCACTATCGGTGGCGATGGTTTGTGCCGGGGCGGAGATGATGGTGTCCATCAGCCTCCTGGATTTTACAGAGTGGAGATTCTTTGTTCCAACTCACCGATCTTCTCACTGACAGACGCAGCTCTCGCACCCAGATGATGAAGTGGGCGGAGCCATGGCTCCTTGAATGTGTACTCAGATTGTTTTCTTGTGAACTATCGACCCCCCCACTGTGACTAAAAACACATCCAGTGAAACGCAGAGTCAGAGCACTGAGGATCTGCAACGACAGACACCTGACGCCGTTCATCAGATCTGATCTCAGATCAGTGACGTTTCATCAGCATCACTCTATGTGTCATCTGACACTCGTCAGAGCCACCTCACCTGTCAGGTGACATTGAGCCGTCTGAGGTGTGGTAAGGTGACGGTGTCACTCGAGCGTCTGGGCGGAGCTCCTTGTCGTACGCCATCAGGTTCCACTCCTGCCGCCTGTTCCGAGCTTTCCGAACCTTCACAGGAAGAACGACAAGTTTGTTACCGAAAAATTCTGAATGACGGAAACTCCAGAACGAAGACACTCACCTTCTTCACCTCCCGTCCTGAAGACTCCTCCACATGCTTCTGCTCCTACACACAAACACACACTGTGTCAGACAGGAAGTGATGTAAGGAAACACACACACACACACACACACACACAGACACACAGACCTTCTGTCGTCTCTTCTCTTTGCGTTTGTTCTCAGTGGCCTGCAGCATCTTTTCCCTCCAGAGGCTGAAGAAGTACGACGGGTCGGTGTAGAACTTCAGACCGTCCTTCTTATCGTCCCTACACACGCACGCACGCACACACACACACACACACACACACACAAAGTTTTGATTGGTTCAGGTTGGATCAGCTGCAGCCAATAAAACAGCAGGACATTAAAACACTGACAAAAACAAAGTCTGCTTCAAAACGCAGACATCACTTCCTGTCCTGGATGTTGAGGGGCGGGGTTTATACCGACCTGTAAGGTGACAGGATGTTGAGGGGCGGTGGTTTGTCGCAGCGTTGGTACATTTCCAGAACAGGGTTGAGGATGGAGCTCCGTGAAACCACCTGCTGGTCCTGGATGGTGCTGCTCCTGAAAGCCTTCCTCATGTTGATGTCCTGCAGAGACACTACGACACAAACAGGTGTGTCAGGACACTGAAGAAGGAATCAGCCTGAGGTCACTGATGATGATGATGATGATGATGATGACTCACCTTCCTCCACGGTGGAGTCCAGCTGTGTGACCTTGACCGCCAGCAGGTCCACGCGCTCCTGCAGGCTGCTCATCCTCAGGTAGAAGCTGTTGGCCTCTGTGAACAGCTCGCTGAAGATGTCCTCCGCATGACGACCTGCACGCCGTCAACAACACACCAAGCCCATGTTACACTGCAGTGATGTCACACAGACGCCAGACAGATTGTAACCTGCCGCAGTTCACCTGTGACTCACCTGAGAGCCTGACCTCACCTCACCTGTTAGTGAACGTCCAATCAGAAGACATCAGAGAGTCAGGACGTCTTACTGTGAGGTCGTCTCTCAGGTCTCCACGGAAACAGTGAACATTGATTGACTGACTGATTGGAGACCACATTGAACAGCTGAACTACGTCAGAAAGTTTTAAGAACTGAAAACTTTGACTGTTGGTCTGAAATCTGAAAACGATAAAATCACCTTCATGATGGAGCTGAATAAAATCAATGATCCAGTTACAGTGATGATGATGGTTCAGTCTGACACAGTCTGGCACAGTCTGGTTCAGTCTGGTTCAGTCTGACACAGTCTGGCACAGTCTGACACAATCTGGTACAGTCTGACACAGTCTGACACAGTCTGGTACAGTCTGATACGGTCTGACACAGTCTGGTACAGTCTGACACAGTCAGACACAGTCTGGTTCAGTCTGGTTCAGTCTGATACAGTCTGGTACAGTCTGGTATAGTCTGACACAGTCTGATACAGTCTGGTACAGTCTGACACAGTCAGACACAGTCTGATACAGTCTGGTATAGTCTGACACAGTCTGGCACAGTCTGACACAGTCAGACACAGTCTGATACAGTCTGGTATAGTCTGACACAGTCTGGCACAGTCTGGTTCAGTCTGGTTCAGTCTGACACAGTCTGGTTCAGTCTGATACAGTCTGGTACAGTCTGGTACAGTCTGAGTCTGACACAGTCTGGTACAGTCTGGTACAGTCTGACACAGTCAGACACAGTCAGACACAGTCTGGTTCAGTCTGGTACAGTCTGATACAGTCTGGTACAGTCTGGTACAGTCTGACACAATCTGATACAGTCTGGTACAGTCTGGTACAGTCTGACACAGTCTGAAACAGTCTGGTACAGTCTGACACAGTCTGACACAGTCTGGTACAGTCTGACACAGTCTGAAACAGTCTGGTACAGTCTGATACAGTCTGTTACAGTCTGGTACAGTCTGGTTCAGTCTGGTACAGTCTGAGTCTGACACAGTCTGGTACAGTCTGGTTCAGTCTGAGTCTGACACAGTCTGGTACAGTCTGGTTCAGTCTGGTACAGTCTGGTTCAGTGTGAGTCTGACACAGTCTGGTACAGTCTGGTACAGTCTGGTTCAGTCTGTTACAGTCTGAGTCTGACACAGTCTGGTACAGTCTGAGTCTGACAGAGTCTGGTACAGTCTGGTACAGTCTGAGTCTGACACAGTCTGGTAAAGTCTGATACAGTCTGGTACAGTCTGACACAGTCTGTTACAGTCTGACACAGTCTGGTACAGTCTGATCCAGTCTGGTTCAGTCTGGTACAGTCTGGTAGAGTCTGAGTCTGACACAGTCTGGTTCAGTCTGGTACAGTCTGAGTCTGACACAGTCTGGTACAGTCTGGTTCAGTCTGATACAGTCTGGTACAGTCTGAGTCTGACACAGTCTGGTGCAGTCTGACACAGTCTGGTACAGGCTGAGTCTGACACAGTCTGGTTCAGTCTGGTACTGTCTGGTACAGTCTGAGTCAGACACAGTCTGGTTCAGTCTGGTACAGTCTGGTTCAGTCTGGTTCAGTCTGACACAGTCTGGTTCAGTCTGGTACAGTCTGACACAGTCTGGTACAGTCTGAGTCTGTAACAGTCTGGTACAGTCTGACACAGTCTGGTACAGTCTGGTTCAGTCTGACACAGTCTGACACAGTCTGGTACAGTCTGACACAGTCTGGTACAGTCTGGTACAGTCAGACACAGTCTGGTTCAGTCTGGTACAGTCTGATACAGTCTGGTACAGTCTGGTACAGTCAGACACAGTCTGGTACAGTCTGGTACAGTCTGGTTCAGTCTGGTACAGTCTGAGTCTGACACAGTCTGGTACAGTCTGGTTCAGTCTGGTTCAGTCTGGTACAGTCTGAGTCTGACACAGTCTGGTACAGTCTGGTTCAGTCTGGTACAGTCTGAGTCTGACACAGTCTGGTACAGTCTGGTACAGTCTGGTTCAGTCTGGTACAGTCTGAGTCTGACACAGTCTGATACAGTCTGACACAGTCTGGTACAGTCTGGTTCAGTCTGACACAGTCTGGTTCAGCCTGGTACAGTCTGAGTCTGATACAGTCTGGTACAGTCTGGATCAGTCTGGTTCAGTCTGAGTCTGGTACAGTCTGAGTCTGATACAGTC
>JAGQAX010000003.1:48553663-48558518 GCA_019142605.1 Cephalopholis sonnerati
AAAACCGGCAACCTCTAATGACAACAGGTTGTTTACAGTTTGTTTACAGGTTGTTTACAGTTTGTTTACAGTCCTTGATTCTTCTTCTCAAGAGGGAAATAAAAGGTGGAACACCCCACCTGTTATAGCTCAAACAGGATCATGTGATCATACCTCTGCCATCTCTGACAGCCATCTCAAAGCAACCCAGCACGCTAACAGTTAGCATGGTAACAGTTTTTATAACTTGTGATTTATTACAAACTGTTGTGAGTGAAACATGAAGCTGAATTTAGCAGCAGACTTCAGTCATAGTAATATAAAGTAGGAGGAAAAGACATTCATGTGTTCATATGATATAAAGGAAGCAGGGTAAATCAGTAACACATTCTCAGCCCTAATGACTAAATACATATTTCACAGTTTATTTTCTAATGTAGGTTGAGAATGAAGTCAGACGGGGAAAGACAGGGATATCATGTACTGACGCTGAGTGACCGACCTGTCAGTCTACGTGTCGTTCTCTTCTTGTGGTTTTATTTCTCATATCAGTGGTAACCATGGCAACAGGAACAATCCCTTGTCCTGGTCACATGTTCAACACACAGTTGCTGAAGACAAAAATGTAGCTCAGACTGGTTGTTAGTCGTCACAGACACGGACAGTGCAACAGGTACCAGAGCTCCACAGACAGTCTGTGGGACTACTTCCTCTATCTCACAGGAAGTTGTGCTAATCATCTCTACAGTCGTGCCCTCAGGAACAAGGTGGATACATCAGTTTGAAAATGGTTTAAATGTTGAGGTTTCATTTCTCGGGTCAATTTCTGGAATCAACGAGAAACTCAGCATAAAAAAAACAAACAACCAAGACGTCACAACGATGAACATTTAAAGGACAATAAATGTTTTTAATGTTTTAAAAAAATCTTTAAAGTGTTTGAAGAATGTACCTGTGATCCAGCTGCAGGAAGTGATCACATGTACCTGTGATCCAGCTGCAGGAAGTGATCACACGTACCTGTGATCCAGCTGCAGGAAGTGATCACACGTACCTGTGATCCAGCTGCAGGAAGTGGTCACATGTACCTGTGGACCAGCTGCAGGAAGTGATCACATGTACCTATGATCAATAACACAAACACTGATCAGTGGGAACAGTTCTAAATGTTGGACACACACTAAGTGACGTCTTTGTCTTCTCCTCTACGTTTTGGTGCCATGACTCTGCTGATGTCTGTCTGAACTGATCAGAGGTCAGTCTTTCCCACTTCCTGTATTCAGTGACATCATCAGAGTCTGTCACATTCAAACTCAGGGCCGGTCTCAGAGGGGCGGGGCGTGTCGATGTAGAACACTTCCTTGTTGACGGGCGGCGGCGTGCAGGGCGGGCTCCCCATCCCAGAGTCCGGGCTGGGGGCGGGGTCGGGCTGGTTCCCGGGCGAGTACTTCTTCTCTGTCCGGTTCAGAGGAGCTTTGAGTCTGGCGTCGGCCTTCGGCTTGAAGCGCTTCAGCTTGACGGTGTCCTTGGCGTCGCGCGTGCAGGGCAGCAGGACGGCCACGTCTTTGCGGAACTTGGAGCTGAGTCCGAAGTAGATGAGGGGGTTGTAGAAACTGGCGGACTTGGCGAAGAGGCGGGTGAAGATGCTGGTGAGGTTGGGCACGTGGAAGCCACAGGCGGACCACATGGACACGACGGCGTACGGAGACCACGCCAGGATGAAGGCCGTGCAGATCACTATGGAAACCTGGAGGAACAACAAACAATAACAAAGCTGAGTCATCACTGGATGACAGGGACTCGCTCCGAGTCCTTGTCTGTCCTCACCACCTGAGGTGGGACTGAGTCAAGCCTGACAAGTCTTAAGTCAAGTCCTAATTCAAGACTTACGAGTCCCGAGTCAAGACTGACAACAACTGAGGCATGTCCTGAGTCAAGACTGACAAGTCCTGAGTCAACTCCCAAGTCGTACACTTCAAGTTTCAAGTCTTAAACAAGTCATCAGAGTTAGCCTGGTTCTAATGATGCGGTAAACATAATAAAACTTAATTAAAACCTGTTTATTATCCCGGATGTCATTTTTTGTAGATCCGAGTCAAGATGCACGTCCTTTCTGATTTTGTTACGTCGAGTTGACTGTGAGTCTGCGACATTTACTGTCGTACGTTGAGTTAACTCACTCGTTCTCTGAGCTGTCAGAAATGTGACGGTCGGACAGATCAACATCGATCAGCTGATCAGCATTCATCGATCAGCTGATCGGTGTTGATCTGACAGCTTCACACACGGGCCTGTTAGCACTAGCATTAGCGTAGCCTTGTGCGGGGCTCGTTGGACACGTGTGTGATGATGACGCTGATCAACACTCACTATGGTGACGTCCCTCTCCATCTTCCTCTGGCGGTCGGTCAGGTCGCCCTCCGACGACAGAGCGTTTCCTCTCTTCACCGTGTTGATGATGGAGACGTAGCAGAAGAGCATGATGAGCACGGGGACGAAGAAGCAGAAGATGAAGATGGAGATGATGTAGGACCTGTAGGCGCTGGAGTAGTTGGCTTTGGCCCAGTCGATCTCACAGGTCCCGTAGCCTCGGTCTGCATAGAGGGGTCAGAGGTCAAAGGTCAGAGGTCAGTGGAGACGGAGCTACAATCTGAATCTTATGTGGTTGGTTTCCTGCCTTTGTAGCTGCCCCAGCCGAGCAGCGGCGCTCCGGACCAGAATCCAGCTGTGATCCAGATGAGCAGCAGACAGACGGAGACGCTGGTCCTGCTGATGTGACGCGCTGAAACACAACAAACACGCCGCTTCATACATCACATGACTTCACTCACGTTGACAGAGATATCTCTGGGACAACGCTGAGTGACGGCGCCCTCTGGTGTTGGTATGAGGAAACACTGAGACTTTAACAGTGAAAACTTTAACCACAGTGATTCGTGGTGATGTCATCCTGCTGATCTGGCGCCAAACTACAGACACTGTGTTTCATTCTTTGACTTGATGGTAAAAACGAGCGAGTGATTCAGGGGGTTAAATTATGAGATGACAAAATATAACAGCAGTTCAGATCTGTGATGACCTCACCTGTCCTGAAGGTTTGGTTTTGATCGGACAGTTGATTTGTGTTTAGGCCACACCTACTTTTTGCATCTGTAGCGCCCCCCTGTTTTAGTCAGTCATTGTTACGTGTGAGGGGCGTGGCCTTTCCAAAATTACATGTTTGGGCCTTAACTGTGGCGCCCCCGTCTGGCTGACTGGTGTCAAAGCACTCGAGCAGCACTCGCACACACTGTCCAGCCACCTGTCCGCAGGTGACCATCGAGCTCTGAGCAGGGTTAAAGGTCAAACATTTAAACATTTTATCTGCAGGTCAGATCTGAGCCTACAGGTGGCACTGTGACCTCTGACCTCTGCTCGGGTGACAGCCTTTGATGTAGCGGGTGATGCTGATCACTGTCAGTGTGTTGATGCTGCTCAGGCCGAACACCAGCGTGAAGAACCCGTCCACCTGGAGGGGACAGGACAGGAGACAGGTGAGCATATGAGACAGGTGAGGACAGTAGACAGGTGAGCATAGGAGACAGGTGTGGACAGGAGACAGGTGAACATAGGAGACAGGACAGTAGACAGGTGAGCATAGGAGACAGGACAGTAGACAGGTGAGCATAGGAGACAGGACAGGAGACAGGTGAGCATAGGAGACAGGTGAGGACAGTAGACAGGTGAGCATAGGAGAGAGGTGAGGACAGGAGACAGGTGAGCATAGGAGACAGGACAGGAGACAGGTGAGCATAGGAGACAGGTGAGGACAGTAGACAGGTGAGCATAGGAGACAGGACAGGAGACAGGTGAGGACAGGAGACAGGTGAGGACAGGTGACAGGTGAGCACAGGAGACAGGACAGGAGACAGGTGAGGACAGGAGACAGATGAGGACAGGAGACAGGACAGGAGACAGGTGAGCACAGGAGACAGGACAGGAGACAGGTGAGGACAGGAGACAGATGAGGACAGGAGACAGGACAGGAGACAGGTGAGCACAGGAGACAGGACAGGAGACAGGTGTCTGGTACCTGGCAGGTCCAGATGGAGGAGATGAGGTAGTCGGTGTCCTGGAAGACGTTGAAGATCTCGATGATGCCTCTGGAGTATCCGAACACGGAGATGCTGGCGTCGGAGACGGCCAGGTTAAAGGTCAGGTAGTCAGTGGGCTGCAGGACGGCTCTCTGTCTGTACAGGACGAAGAGGACGATGCTGTTTCCAAACCAGGACAACCAACCTGAATGCACCACAGAGACAGACTGTCAGGTGGGTCCCTGAACGCACCACAGAGACAGACTGTCAGGTGGGTCCCTGAACGCACCACAGAGACAGACTGTCAGGTGGGTCCCTGAACGCACCACAGAGACAGACTGTCAGGTGGGTCCCTGAACGCACCACAGAGACAGACAGTCAGTGTGTGTGTGTGTGTGTGTGTGTGTGCCCACCCAGCAGCAGCAGGTACACTCCTATGATGGTCTCTCCCTGGTCAGACAGAGGGGGGTCCCGCCCCCCCCCCAGCAGCAGGCTGTTGTTCCTCCAGGGGGGGGGCGGCCCCGCAGAGCTGAGCGATGAAGACGAGGAGGACATGTTGCTGCTCTGACGGCCGGCGGCTCTCTGACAGGAAGTCTGTCTCTTAATCTCAGGTAAATATAGACACCTGATCCTGGTTCAGCTCAGAGCTCAGCAGCAGGTGGGCTGGCAGCACACAGACGCTGTCTGATTGGCTGATTGATGGATGATGTCACAGACGCTGTCTGACTGTTAACCTCACTCTGTTGGTACACTGACTCTTCTTCTACTGTACTTTATACCATCACATGTGTGTGTGTGTGTGT
>JAGQAX010000003.1:48558618-48606118 GCA_019142605.1 Cephalopholis sonnerati
TTGTTGGACAGTGTCAGACTAAATGCACATCATGTTTAAATGCATGTGATGGTTCAGACCGACCATGTTCAACAGTGAAAATTAACAACAGGGTCTTAGAATTAAGTGTTATCTTACACATTGACGTCGCTCAGCAATTTTCTGCCAGCATTGCTCTGTTGCCTTATTTGCAACAACAAGTGTTGCTTTTGCTGTAATAAGTTTTTTAAATTCTTCATATCCTTCCATCATCTCAACTTGCTCCTCCTGGCTGAAGTAGGCGGCTCACCATCGCTCCATCTTGTGTGGAAGTTGAGTCAAATGACGCTCCAGACGCCCCTTTTATATGAAGAGAGCCTGGGTTAACAAATCACGTTGGTGACCACCGTCGTGACACCAGTTATCTCTGATCGTGGTTTTAGGCTTTGTTGATCCAGATCATGTAAAAAAGGCCCGGCTGTGTTGAGGTCCCTTCATAGTACACCCCTCAGACCCTGATCTCTGATCCTGAGCAGAGAAACTCTGAGTTTTCAGTCCCAGACCAGCTGATCAGGGTCCGTCCAATCAGCTGTGAGTGTGTTCAGCAACATGATCCTCACAGACAGGAAGTGGAGGTGTTACTGAGGCTGAAGGAGGACTGATGGGAACACACAGCAAAGGACCACAGGCTGGAATCGAACCTGCGGCCGCTGCAACAAGGAAACAAAGCCTTGTATATGGGGTGCCCACTCCGTCCACTAAGCCACCGATGTCCTGCTGATGTGTTCACACGTGTCATGTGACCCTCCTGTGTTTTGGGTTTCAGGTTTTGAGAAGCCATCAGCGATCCAGCAGAGAGCCATCAAACAGATCATCAAAGGCAGAGACGTCATCGCCCAGTAAGACCTCCTGACCCCCGTCTGTCCTGACCCCCCGTCTGTCCTGACCCCTCGTCTGTCCTGACCCCCCGTCTGTCCTGACCCCTCGTCTGTCCTGACCCCCATCTGTCCTGACCCCTCGTCTGTCCTGACCCCTCGTCTGTCCTGACCCCTCATCTGTCCTGACCCCATCTGTCCTGACCCCCATCTGTCTTGACCATCTGTCCTGACCCCTCGTCTGTCCTGACCCCTCGTCTGTCCTGACCCACCATCTGTCCTGACCCCCCATCTGTCTTGACCCATTCTGTCCTGATCCCCCCCATCTGTCTTGACATCTGTCCTGACCCCCATCCGTCTTGACCATCTGTCCTGAACCCCCCATCTGTTCTGACCCCCCATCTGCCCTGACCCCCCCATCTGTCCTGACCCCCCATCTGCCCTGACCCCCCCCATCTGTGCTGACCCCCCCCATCTGTGCTGACCCCCCATCTGTCATGACCCCCGTCTGTCTTGACCCCCGTCTGTCCTGACCCCCCATCTGTCCTGACCCCCATCTGCCCTGACCCCCCATCTGCCCTGACCCCCCATCTGCCCTGACCCCCGTCTGTCCTGACCCCCGTCTGTCCTGACCCCCATCTGCTCTAACAGCTGGTCTGTGATGTGTTCAGGTCTCAGTCTGGAACAGGAAAGACGGCCACCTTCTGTGTGTCAGTGCTGCAGTGTCTCGACATCCAGGTGAGTGTTCTGATAAAAATGTTCCACTGCAGGAACCTGAAACTTCACCTGAGTGTCAGCAGACAAACAGGATGGTCCACAGGGTGATGTGGTCCACAGGGTGACGTGGTCCACATGGTCACGTGGTCCACATGGTCCACATGGTCACATGGTCCACAGGGTGATGTGGTCCACATGGTCACATGGTCCACAGGGTGATGTGGTCCACATGGTCACATGGTCCACAGGGTGACGTGGTCCACAGGGTGACGTGGTCCACAGGGTCACAAGCTACAAAGAGAAACCTTGGTCAATGTTTTTGCGGCAGACTGCGTTTAAAGATGGACGCCATGACAGCTCCTCAGAAGTGAAGCTGAAACATTTGGATTTTGGCAGGCTGTGGTACAGGTGTATAAGCCCCGCCCTCTCCGTGTTAAATAAAGACGGTTTGTGTCTTTCAAGATGTTTTTTTTAATGTTTCATCAGGTGGTTTGTTTTAGCGTTGGTTTCGTCATTAGATATTTGTCAACGTGACTCACAGCTGTGCGAGCCAATCAGTGGGCTCACAGTCAGTGGTGCTGCTCGCGATTGGTCGGACAGGTGTATGGGCGGGAAACCACAGAGCTCGCCGCTGCACAGACTCTGGTTCTGAATGATGTCACCACAGCACTGTGATGTTTTAGCTTCACCTCTGCACAGTGGGCGGAGCCATCTTATTTACTGTCATGTGACTGAAGTCATGGTTATTATGGTCTGTGTCGTGTCCTCTGATTGGATGATGTCACACACAGAGGTGCTTGAGTTTTTGATGATATGATGCGTTTCCTGTGTGTAGGTGAGGGAGACCCAGGCTCTGATCCTCGCTCCAACCAGAGAGCTGGCCGGACAGATTCAGAAGGTAGCCCCGCCCCGGCGGTCACATCCAGCCAATCAGCCGTGAGCAGGTGTGAAGTGTGGCTGTGTCCTGGTTTCTGACTGGCTGTGTCTGTGTCCAGGTGTTGCTGGCTCTGGGAGACTACATGAACGTTCAGTGTCACGCCTGCATCGGAGGGACCAACGTGGGCGAGGACATCAGGAAACTGGACTACGGTCAGCACGTGGTGGCGGGGACACCCTGGACGAGTGTTTGGTAAGTTTACCTGACAACAGCCCTCGTGGCGTTCTGCAGACCTCAGAGACTCGCCGGTCAGCGTCTGGAGCCGACAGGAAGTTGACCCCAGTGTGTTGTTTGTGTGCAGATATGATTCGTCGCAGGAGTCTGAGGACGAGAGCCATCAAGATGCTGGTTCTGGACGAAGCTGACGAGATGCTCAACAAAGGTGAGACACCTGGAGAGAGCTGTGATGTCACAGCGCTGAAGGCCAGTTCTGCCCTCCACGTGTGTGTGTGTGTGTGTGTGCATGAGACAGCTGACTCTGTGTCTCTGATGACCTCACTGCATGTGACTGAAAACAACCAATCAGAGCCCAGACGTCTGTCACTGCTGATGAGCTGCTGTCAAACATCAATCAAGTTTCCCTGGTCGGTGGGCGGAGCTTGTCTCTGATGTTCACCTGTATCCAACATGGCAGCCAGGTCACAGCCTCTCATTGGACATTCAACAGTCACTAAAATCTGACATCATGACGAACAGCTCTGATTGGCTGCTGCTGACCGTGGGCTGGTTCTAGAGACTGCCGTTAGAGACAGGGGGCGGGTCTGTCCCTATCTCTGTCCCTTGTTCTGTCCCTGTGTCTGCTATGCCCCAACCGTGTACTCTTTCTGACGTCCAGCAGGGGGCGTCTCCAGTCCTCCTCACAGTCTGTCTCTTCCAGTCCCTGTCCTCCCACACTGTACCGTCCACCAGGACAAGACTGACTGTGTCCCAGTCCAGAGTCCCAGTCAGGACGTTCCTCTGTAAGTCAGGACCATGTACTGTCTGTTCTGACCCACAATGCTCTGCTCTGCCAACGATACGTCACACAGTCTGAGCTGCAGACAGACGAGGTGGCAGTGATGATGACATCACAGTCACTGATGATGACATCACAGTCTGACCTGAGGTCTACAGTGACGGAGCCACAGGTGGAGTTGGACACGTCCCACAGCAGCAGAGTCGGACTCTAACTGCCACGTATAAAATTACCACGATCTTTCCCACATCACTGGACCTATAGAGCAGGCGCCGCGCCAACGAAGCAGCTCACTTCCTGTTGAGCACTGTGTGACCTGGAGTGGTGATGACATGATTCACGTGGTGAAGGCTGAGACGCCACTTTACAGACGTCTCTTTCACCGTGGGAGTCAACGGGAGGAGTCCTGTAGGGCCGCAGGGCGTCACGTGACCGACCTGGAAGTAATAATTCCACTGTGTGCCGTCACACCCTGCTGACGGTATCTCGGTCCTCCTGACGGTGTCTCTGTCCTCCTGATGGTGTCTCCGTCCTCCTGACAGTGTCTCTGTTCTCCTGACGGTGTCTCTGTCCTCCTCGCAGTGTCTCCGTCCTCCTGACGGTGTCTCTGTCCTCCTGATGGTGTCTCCATCCTGCTGACTGTGTCTCCGTCCTCAGAAACAGCAGCTCATCATCAGTGTTGTTGTTTGTTGCTCAGGTTTTAAGGAGCAGATCTACGATGTGTACCGTTACCTGCCTCCAGCCACACAGGTCGTCCTGATCAGCGCCACGCTGCCACATGAGATCCTGGAGATGACCAACAAGTTCATGACCGACCCCATCCGCATCCTGGTCAAAAGGTCAGTGCACAGACACCCAGATTATATAACATCATAGTGTCCCTCAGAGACAGTGTGTAGTGTTGACAGTGTGTCTCTGTCTGTCCCTCAGAGACGAGCTGACCCTGGAGGGGATCAAACAGTTCTTCGTGGCGGTGGAAAGAGAGGAGTGGAAGTTTGACACGCTGTGCGACCTGTACGACACGCTGACCATCACTCAGGCCGTCATCTTCTGTAACACCAAGAGGAAGGTCAGTCTGCTCGTCTTCCTCCACATCATCCTGTCTGTCCTGCAGCAGCAGCAAAGCCTTGTGGGAACTGGAGTCTGTGTGTGTGTTTCAGGTGGACTGGCTGACTGAGAAGATGAGAGAGGCTAACTTCACGGTGTCCTCCATGCACGGAGACATGCCTCAGAAAGAGAGGGAGTCCATCATGAAGGAGTTCAGATCAGGAGCCAGGTAACGTCTCTCAGGACCATGCTGTCCAACACTCAGGGACGGGTGAGACACACAGGGACGGGTGAGACACACAGGGACAGAGTCATACAACCATGGGGTGGACTGGTGGGCGGAGTCATACCAGCAGGGGGTGTGGTTTAGGGAATCATACTTTAATTGGACAGATGGTTTCAGTTCCAGTAAAACAGCTCGGCTCCAGAAGTTAGCGTAGCATTGGCTTTTGACTGGAAATACGATAGATACAGCAGCATGTAGCTCTGCAGCAGCAACGCCGTCTGTGTGAACACCACAAGCATGCAACAGGTCAGCGAGGGAGCCGTGGGAAAATAGCCAAGACTCCTGTTCTCTAGATGAACGTCTGAACAGCACTGCACACACAGACAGTGTGACTCGGGACTGTGAGTGGTGTTGCACACACAGACAGTGTGACTCGGGACTGTGAGTGGTGTTGCACACACAGACAGTGTGACTCGGGACTGTGAGTGGTGTTGCACACACAAACAGTGTGACTTGCTGAGGGCTGTAACAGAGCTGTGACTGTCATCATGGACACTGAGGAGTCAGTTTGCACATGGACACGCAGACGCTCTCACTCCCGTCCTGTGTGTATGAACACCTGTGTGTATGAATATGGTCACATGACTTCGACGGATGATGGTCTCCATGTGTTTTCAGTCGCGTGCTGATCTCCACGGACGTTTGGGCCCGAGGTTTAGACGTCCCTCAAGTTTCTCTGATCATCAACTACGACCTGCCCAACAACAGAGAGCTCTACATCCACAGGTACGTATCACTCCACACAAAGTAGTCCCAACAACACAGAGCTCTGCATCCACAGGCAGTGTGTGAATGATGGGCGGGGCATGTAGCTTATGGGTGGTGCATGTGTCATGTGGGCGGGGCGTGGGCAGGCTCTTCTTGGCCAGCAGGAGGCGTCTGACATCTGTTGTCAATGTTGATGAAGCGCTCTGTGTTTTCATTGTTGTTTCTAACATGACCTCTGACCTCCTCCAGGATTGGTCGGTCTGGTCGTTATGGGCGTAAGGGCGTGGCCATCAACTTTGTGAAGAACGATGACATCAGGATCCTGCGGGACATCGAGCAGTACTACTCCACCCAGATCGATGAGATGCCCATGAACGGTAACTCCACCTGTGACATCACTCGTGCTAACGTGTTAGCGAGCGCGTCGGCTAGCATCATACTAGCTGATTTTAGCCAGTCAACCTGCAAACAAAGCAGGCTCTGTGATTGGCTGCTGCCATGGTGACATGTTTGTTTTTCTCTGCAGTGGCTGATCTGATCTGACCTGGATGACATCACATCGGAGTCCCGCCCCTTTGACTTCCTGTCTTTTGTTTGTTTGTTTTTATTAGTTTTAGAGGGTGTTTCTTAATTTGACTGTTGAGGTGAAAACAACTGTAACGCTGATTTGTTTTTGTAAATAAAGTTGTTTTGGTTCCACTTCGGTTTGTTCAACGTGCTCTCTAACGTTAGCGTCACAGTGATGTCATTCCACCTGCCTTCTTTTAACCCTTTCCTGTCTGTATTTCTGTTTACTGTGATGTCATTTCCTGGAGCACCTTTAAATGCGTCTCCTCCCTGAAGTCTGCTGATCCTGAGTCTGAGTCCGAGTCTGATCCTGAGTCAAACCACAAAAACATTATTTAAACACAAATCAGTTTTCCATCAGACTTCATTAAATAAAAACACAAAATATTTCTAATGTAGAAACGTGATGAAAACCAGCTGAGACACAGTTTGGAGCCTTTTCTTCTCTCTGCTGCAGAAACACGTCACCATCATCATCATCATCATCGTCGTGGTTATTTATATTTATGTTTCCATCATGAAGATGAAACAGTTGATGGAAACATGACGTCGTGTGTAAAAAGACACGTTTGAACACGTCAGCAGACAGAAGAGATTTGTGGTTATGACATCAGAGTCGAACACACAGACGTGACGCGTCACTCGATGATCAGATTTTATTTCAAACACAAACGTTAGAGGAACAAAACGACAATAAAACACGTTTACAGAGAAAATAAACAGGAAGTAAATAAAACTGAAAGAACAGGCACCAGAAATCACAAAAGCTGTTTCACATCAAATACTGATGACATCATCACCATCATCATCACTTTATTATTTTACATCTTAAAAACCATCACCAACACGTCGTTACAAAATATTGATCAGCCCTCAGAGCTGGTGCTGAGACCAGCACCAGGACCAGGACCAGGACCTCACAGACCGACTGTAGAAAAACGGCACTGTACAAAACAGACTGCCACTGCCCCCTCTGAGACCAGGTCCAGGACCACAAGCAGAACCTGGACTAGATCCAGGTCTAGGATCAGGTTCAGAACCACTGTAACCAACTCCATAGCAAAGGCTTTACACTAAGCTAAGCTAAGCTAATGTGGTGGGTGGAGCTCTTCTCCAGATGTTCCCTTGATGTTTTCAGTCTGATCGGCCAATCAGGACGGAGCCTTGACAAAACAGAGTGATGTATTTCCTGTTGATGCGACACAGGATCGTTCAACGTGTGAACCAATGGGAGTCAGTTATTTAGAGAGAGGCGCTCTGATTGGACAGGAGGGGCAGGGGGCGGGGCTTAGTGTCAGGACCTGCTAACAAACACAAACCTGCTCTGATTGGTCAGTTTGACATAAAAATACAGGAAGTGAGCAGATAAACAAACCAGCCAATCAGAGGAGGCGTCTACAGGTGGCGTCTGATGAACCAGATCTCGTTCCGGCGGCGAGGGACGCCGGGGTTCTCGTAGGTGGCGACCATGTAGCCGTCTCTGCAGAGGTCGTCAGTGACGCCCAGAATCTCCCACAGCAGGCTGATCTGATTGGTCACCGTCTCCTCCGTGGTCGTCCCGTAGAACGTCCTGACAACCAATCAGAGAGCAGAACATCATCATCACGTTACATCACAGTGTTTACAGGTCAGGAGCAGGAGTGTCGCGATAACCATGATGACGCTGACCTGGTGACCACTCGTATTGGCTCTCTGTAGATGATGGTGATGTCAGGGTCGGTGGGGCGGGGGGGGTTGGTCTGAAACTCCGCGGGCAGGTAGAGTGCCATCTGGACGTCCTTCTCAAACGTGACCCCGTCCTTCATCATGTGGATGTTACTGACCACCGGCACCGTCATCCCCAGGTACCTGCCTACAGACATCGATACACGCCATCACATGACCTGCACTGATCACACATGACCTGCACTGATCACACATGACCTGCATTGATCACACATGACCTGCACTGATCACACATGACCTGCATTGATCACACATGACCTGCACTGATCACACATGACCTGCATTGATCACACATGACCTGCACTGATCACACATGACCTGCACTGATCACACATGACCTGCATTGATCACACATGACCTGCACTGATCACACATGACCTGCACTGATCACACATGACCTGCATTGATCACATGACCCGTACTGATCACACATGACCTGCACTAATCACACATGACCTGCATTGATCACATGACCTGCACTGATCACATGACCCGTACTGATCACACATGACCTGCACTGATCACACATGTCCTGCACTAATCACATGACCTGTACTGATCACATGACCTGTACTGATCACACATGGCCTGCACTGATCACATGACCTGCACTGATCACATGACCTGCACTGATCACACATGACCTGCATTGATCACACATGACCTGCACTGACCACATGACCCGTACTGATCACACATGACCTGCACTAATCACACATGACCTGCACTAATCACATGACCTGTACTGATCACATGACCTGTACTGATCACGCATGACCTGCATTGATCACACATGACCTGCACTGATCACATGACCTGTACTGATCACACATGACCTGCACTGATCACATGACCTGCACTGATCACACATGACCTGTACTGATCACATGACCTGCACTGATCACACATGACCTGCATTGATCACACATGACCTGCACTGATCACACATGACCTGCATTGATCACACATGACCTGCACTGATCACACATGACCTGTACTGATCACACATGACCTGTACTGATCACATGACCTGCACTGATCACATGACCTGTACTGATCACACATGACCTGCACTGATCACACATGACCTGCACTAATCACATGACCTGTACTAATCACACATGACCTGCATTGATCACACATGACCTGCACTGATCACATGACCTGTACTGATCACACATGACCTGCACTAATCACACATGACCTGTACTGATCACATGACCTGTACTGATCACATGACCTGCACTGATCACGCATGACCTGTACTGATCACATGACCTGTACTGATCACACATGACCTGCACTGATCACATGACCTGCACTGATCACACATGACCTGTACTGATCACATGACCTGCACTGATCACATGACCTGTACTGATCACACATGACCTGTACTGATCACACATGACCTGTGCTGATCACATGACCTGTACTGATCACATGACCTGTGCTGATCACATGACCTGTACTGATCACATTTACCTGCAGAGTTTTCTTTACAGATGAAACGCATCAGCTTCATGAAGCCCATCGAGATGCTCTGTTCATATAGCTCCTCCCCCCGAGTCACACACGCCCAGTGACCTGCTGCGTACACACGCTCCTCATACAGCTCCTCCCCCATCTGTGGGGGACACGGGGGGAGTCAGAGACACATATAGCTCCTCCCCCATCTGTGGGGGACACGGGGAGGAGTCTGTTCTGGTCCTTACCTTCTCGTGGCGGGACACTTGAGCGTAGGGGAGGGGCTCCCTCTGCTGGTTGTTGCGGGTCATTTCCTGTATGGGGCCAGTCATGTCTGTAACACACAAACAGGAAGTTCAATGTTTGTTTACAATCAAAACATGTAAACAGGTAAACAGTCAGCTGACAAACACAAGATACTGACACATGATGGCCCCGCCCCCTCACCTGGAGGTACTGACACATAGAGGCCCCGCCCCCTCACCTGGAGGTACTGCCACAGGCCCCGCCCCCTCACCTGGAGGTACTGACACGTGGTGGCCCCGCCCCCTCACCTGGAGGTACTGACACAGGCCCCGCCCCCTCATCTGGAGGTACTGACACATGATGGCCCCGCCCCCTCACCTGGAGGTACTGACACGTGGTGGGTGCTGGCGACCGCCTGCCAGTGAGTCAGCAGTCGGTCTCTTTCCTCTTCATCCATTGGTTCAGGGTTGTCAGTGATGTCATCATCCAGCTGCTCGTCGTCCAATCCGTCGAGGTCTTCCAGAGAAATCAGAGCCATCGCTGCTGGACGAGGAGACGACCTTTGAGCAGCAGAGACAATGTCCACTGAGAGGAGATGGATATTTAATGTTCCTGTAAGAGAGACACACGAGGACACAGAGTGAGGACACACAGTGAGGACACACAATTTGGACACACAGTAAGGAAACAGAGTGAGGACACACAGTGAGGACACACAGTGAGGACAGAGTGAGGACACACAGTGAGGACAAAGGGTGAGGACACACAGTGAGGACAGAGTGAGGACACAGAGTGCGGACACACAGTGAGGACAAAGGGTGAGGACAAAGTGAGCACCCACAGTGAGGATAGAGTGAGGACACAGAGTGCGGACACACAGTGAGGACACAAAGTGAGGACACACAGTGAGGAGACGGGGGTACAGTCAGGAGGACAGGGGGACAGTCAGGAGGACAGTCAGGAGGACAGGGGGACAGTCAGGAGGATTGCAGGGGGACAGGAGGGACAGTCAGGAGGGCAGTCAGAGGGACAGGAGGGACAGTCAGGAGGACAGTCAGAGGGACAGTCAGGAGGATAGGGGTACAGTCAGGAGGACAGTCAGAGGGACAGTCGGGAGGACAGTCAGGGGGACAGGGGTACAGTCAGGAGGACAGTCAGGAGGACAGTCAGAGGGACAGGAGGGACAGTCAGGAGGACAGTCAGGAGGACAGGAGGGGGGACAGGGGGACAGTCAGGAGGACAGTCAGGGGGACAGGAGGGACAGTCAGGAGGACAGTCAGGGGGACAGGAGGATAGTCAGGGGGGCAGTCAGGAGGACAGTCAGGGGGACAGGAGGATAGTCAGGGGGACAGTCAGGAGGACAGTCAGGGGGACAAGAGGAACAGTCAGGAGGACAGTCAGGGGGACAGGAGGAACAGTCAGGGGGACAGTCAGGAGGACAGTCAGGGGGACAGGAGGAACAGTCAGGGGGACAGTCAGGGGGACAAGAGGAACAGTCAGGAGGACAGTCAGGGGGACAGGAGGAACAGTCAGGGGGACAGTCAGGAGGACAGTCAGGGGGACAGGAGGAACAGTCAGGAGGACAGTCAGGGGGACAAGAGGAACAGTCAGGAGGACAGTCAGGGGGACAGGAGGAACAGTCAGGGGGACAGTCAGGAGGACAGTCAGGGGGACAGGAGGAACAGTCAGGGGGACAGTCAGGAGGACAGTCAGGGGGACAGGAGGAACAGTCAGGGGGACAGTCAGGAGGACAGTCAGGGGGACAGTCAGGGACAGTTGTTTGTTGACTGTGTGGACAGTGAGATCAGATGGAGACATGTCCCTCTGACAGGAAGTGGACTTTGTGTTTTAGTTGTTTGAGTTGCTGCTGTCAACAGGAAACTGCTCGTCAAAATAAAAGCACCATGATGTTTGTGTTCTGTTCAACAACACGAATCATTTTAAATCAATAATCGATCTGTCATCAACAGGAAGCTGTTTGTTTATCTAAACAACAACAACAACAACCGGCCGTGTTTCTCCGTAACGGGTAAACGTGCTTCGTTGACGTCACACTTCCGGTCTGATTGACGTTCAGAGGTGCTGGTTCTTTTAATTTGAAAGACAATAAACCATAAAGACCTGATCAGTGATCGATCCGGATCACTGATCAGGTCTTTATGGACCCGTGTGTCCGGTGTGAACCGGGTCGGTCCGGTGGTTCCGGCCCGCGGAGCCGCCGGGACTGAAACTAGGTCACCGGGGATCCGATCCAAACACACGGCCGCTGCCCGCCGCACACCGGCCCGGTTTATTCCCACATACCGGCTGAACCACCGGGAGCCCGAGGAGCCGGTCCAGACCCGGCAGGGAGCGGGCCGGTGTCGGTACCGGGTCCAGTTAGCAGCACAGAGCGGTGAGGTTAGCACGGTTAGCACGGAGCTGCCTGTTAGCGCAGTTAGCATCGTCAGCAGACCGGGACCAGACCGGGACCAGACCGGGACCGGGACTCGGTCAGAAGTCACGGGTCCAGCTGCTGACTGTCTCACCTGGTTGTGGTCGCACCTGTCCCCCAGGTGAGTCTCAAACTGTCCGTCAATCACAACAACGACACCGAGCTTCTTCTTCTCTGCTTCCGGTACACTGCAGCGTCCGGGCACTTCAAAATAAAAGCCTCCGCATCCTGCTGCCTTTCACAATAAAACCTGTCAGCTACCTTCAGTTTCAACAGCTCAGAGATATTTACATTCATTTATTTAATTTCACTGGAAACAGAACAATTGATCGATCGTTTAATCCAACATAAATATTGATTATACTAATTAATGAAATATAATCCACGTCAGATCTGACCGGAAGTGAGTGTTTCTGTGTCTCTTTGACAGGTGTTGACGTCATTCTGTAAATTATTTTAGGATCCTCTATGAGTTCTTCTTCATTTGTTAGTTCATTAAAAACCCTCCAACGAGCCGGATGTCCCTCTGCGCTCGCCGTAATAACCATGACGTCACTGCCGCTCCCTTCCTGTTTCAGTGTAGTTTCGGTTGTGATCAGCTGTGGTGTTTCCTCTCCGCGTGAAGGTTTGTATCTTTGACTTTTCTGGTCGAACAACATGTGATCACTTCATCACTTCATCGATACGCACGTTCATGTTTGTTGTTTCCTGGACTGAAGCGCGCTCCCGCGGTCACGAACACACTTCCTGTATTATAACTTTAGGCTCGTTCGCGATTAACCGCGCCATCACCCGTCTGCAGCAGCTGCGGTGACGTCACACAGTTTCCCGACAGAGGAGGTGTTTTATGTTTAGAACTATTGAATGTTTTGGATTTGGAGAAAGGTTTCAAAAAGTAGTAAAAACTTTATATAAAGGATGTAACAGCTCAGTTAAATTAACATGTGGTACAACCCCCAGATTCTCCATAAACCGTGGAATCAGACAGGGCTGCCCACTGAGTCCCTTATTATTTCTGTTGGTTGCACAGGTCATGGCTGTACATATATAAAAAAAAATCAATTTAAAGGTATAAACGCTTTAGGCAGAGAATTTAAATTAGCTCAACTAGCAGATGATACAACAATATTCCTAAAGGATAAATATGAAGTAACTGAAGCAATCAGCTGTATCAATGAATTCTCTACTGTATCAGGTCTAAGAATTAATTTGAATAAATCTGTGCTATTGCCAATCAAAGAAAGTGATCTGTCAGACCTGGATGGTATTCCTGTAAAGAACACGGTCACTTATTTAGGTGTGGTTGTTGATAAAAGTGAAAATGATCGATGCAATTTAAATTTTAACCCAATAACACAACAAATAGCCAAGAGGTTCAATATGTGGTTGATGAGAGACCTGTCACTGAGTGGTAGAGTTCTTCTCTCTAAAGCTGAAGGAATATCCAGATCCGTATATGTGTCCCTGTCTCTGGAAATGCCCCCAGCAATTTGCAAAAAATTAGATCAGACTGTATTTAATTTTATATGGAGGAACAGATGTCATTATATAAAGAAGCAAATTTTATGCAACCCTAAAAGTAAAGGAGGCATGGAAGTATTAAGTTTTGAAACGCTGAACAACACTTTCAAAGTGCAATGGTTAGCAAACCTAATCAAAGGGAGAGACAGCATCTGGAATATTTTTCCTAAATCTGTATTTAATGATGTTGGTGGAATCCATTTTTTTATTGAAATGTAACTATAAAATAGAAAAACTACCGGTTAAACTGTCAAACTTTCATAAACAAGCTTTACTTGCCTGGAAACTGATTTATAAGCACAGCTTCTCACCAACTAATCTTTACATTTGGAACAATGAAAATATTCTCTACAAAAATAAATCGTTATTTTACAGGAAGTGGTTTGATCATGGAATCTTATATGTTAGACAACTTGTTAATGATGGAGGACAATTACTGTCTTACCAAGAGTTTATGAACACATTTCAGTTTCCAGTCCCACCCAGAGAGTATGCGATAGTCTTTGATGCTGTACCAGGGGGCGTGCTGCAGCTTCTTAGGAGCTCAGGACCTTATGACTTTATTTTCTCTACTGCTGGATCCTTTAATAGTCAGAGCTATGTGGGGGACATTGATATAACAAAGAGGGAATGCTCAAACAAATATATTAGAAACTGTATTCAAACCACAACTTTACCTTCAGGACAATCTTTTTGGAAGTCATTCTATGGAGAAATTAACTGGCAGAAAGCATGGATGGTTGGTGAGAAGTTCTGTTTAAACAATAAAGTTAAAGAAGTTTCATTTAAAATATTACATAAGATTTATCCAACACAAAAAATACTGGCAAGGTTTAATGTTGATATTGATTTGCTCTGTAAATTTTGTGGGAATGAAGAGGAAACAATTCATCATTTGTTTTATCAATGTGTATATTCAAAAGCATTCTGGACTGATGTACAGCATTATATAAGGACAATAACAGGACAAGCAATTCTTTTGCGAGAAAAGGACATTCTGATTTACTTTGAAGGAAACCTGGACAATGAGACAATTTTTTTTGTACAACTAATCCTGATGCTTGGGAAGTTCCATATCCATAAGAAAAAATGGACAGAGGCCAAACCAAACGCTGGTCTCTTTGCTTTGGAACTGCAGCAATACGTCAATACAATTAAAGACTGTAAAAATAAGAAAGCTGTCAGAACAAATGATCTGCTCCAGAATTTCATTACTTATCCCAGTTAATGAGGTATGTACACCCTCACTGGCAAACCCTGAAAAAATGGCTGTAAAGGTGTCTCTGCATTGTTGGCTTTTTTTTTTTTTTTTTTTTGCTTTGCTTAGCTGTTTGTCTTTTTTTTTTCTTTTCTTCTCTTCTTTGTTTCTGTTGTTCTTCTGTTTTTCTTTTGTCTTTGGGGGGTCTTTGTGTTTGTGTATATATCTGTTTTCAATGTGATATGTAGCTGTATCAATAAAAAAAAAAAAAGTTTCTGTGTGAAGGATCCAGAGGTCTGTACTACGAAGGAGGCTCAACACAGCCAGGCTTTGTGTTCATGTTCTGGCTTAACAAAACCTAAAGCCCCTGAACAGAGTTAAAGGTATCATGAAGGTGGTTATCAACTCGGTTTGTCCAGTCCGGCTCTCAGCTTTGTGCTCGTTCACATAAAAAGAGGTGTTTGGCGTCATATGATTCTACTTCCACACATGGTCGCTGATTTCAGCCAAGAGGAGCAGGTTGTTTTAATGGAGAGAGTATGAGCGATATAAAAAAGCCTGATCACAGCCAAAAGCAACACTATTGCTGCAAATATGATAATTAATAATACGTAAAGAGAGGAGGCTGATTTTAATTTCTGACAGCTGAACATTGAGGTACTTTGAAATACGAAGCTTTATCCATTTAAACAAAATAAACTAGAGCAACAACTGTCATTTTTAAACTGTGTTTTACATTGTTTTCATATATTTTACTGATCAATTATAGAATGAGTGTGTTTTATTGAAAGTGAGGCTGGGTGTGCGTATGAATATACAGTGAACTTTTTAGGTGCTGTACAGTAAATCTCATAGCCTATTGTCTCTGTGCAATGACAACAAAGACCTTTGTAACTGTGAAAATAGCATAGACCTATTCAAGATTTGTGTTTGGGCAACACTGCCATATAACAGGCCAAACACTGAAATTCATTTATTCATGGCCACATCAAAGTGAAGTGATTAACTTCACTGATTACCTATCTGATTATCTGTAATGCTTGTTTCAGTGTCCTCCTGACGCTCGGCTCAACAGTGAGTGGTGTATTCCCTCAGCTGAACATCTGTAGGCGGAGACGCTCAGAGAGAAAGTAAACACCAGCGGATCAGTGCGATCTCTCCCTCCGTACAAATGCTCCGTTCTGATCCAGCTCCACTGGACTTTCAAAGTAAAGGTTACGCCAGCTCCAAACGCGCTAAATTGTGAAACAGCGGCGCTTTTATAGCTTTTTATAACCCTTTTATAGCTGATTTTAAGATTAAACTCTGAACATAACCTGGTCGGGACCAGGCTATGAGCTAAGCATCAGTTACCATGGTGATCTAGCCAGGTTAAAAGAGAGCCACCTTCGTGACACTGAAAACTCTGGCTTTAGACTCAACATACCTCGCTAACCCCTTAATCTCGCTTCATAGTACACCCGTATGGTGTGTGTGTGTGTGTGCGTGCGCGCATGATCTGCTGGAGGTGAGGGCAGGGCCTCGTCAGTGAAACTAATATAAATATGTCATTTGGATTAATGTCGTCAGTTTTTATTGTACAAGGTGAAACCTGATAATTCACACTCTTCACTGTGTTCACAGCCGAATGAGATTTTTTTAAATAACAGGATTTAGATAAAACATCAAAGTGTTTAAACAAATCATTTACAGTAGAGATGGAGCGCTAAGTGCCCCCCCCCTCAGTCACATGATAACCACATGATAACTGCTCTCATTCTTTGGGTTTCACTTGGTGTATTTTTGGGGGGAATCGACCAGAGTAAAGACATCAGAATATCCTGCAGGTCAAAGGTCACTCGTTTGTTTACAGGTGAACTGATGTCAGAGGATTACATGGCGGTGTCAGGTACACTCGGCGCCATCAGCTGTTTGAGATCAGCTGTGTTCATATTACTGTAGCTGAGTGTGTGCTCATACACACAGAACATGTGGAACACTCTGGAGTCACAGTGTGATTCTGTGTGTGTGTGTTTATGTCCTGTAGATGCTGTGGTGATTCAGGACTTTGTTCAGCTGTTGTGTTCACTGCACTCTGTACAGGGATTAGGGTGTGAGTGTGTGTGAGAGTGTGTGTGGGGGGGCTTTACCTGGCCTCACCTGTAAACAGCACCTTTAGCATATTAACCCTCCCACTGCCAACTCTTCCCAAAACATCAGGGCACATTTTATAGATAGCTATTTAACTGTCCAAATCAAGTGAGCAGATGAAAGTGTTAATGCTTCATACGTTCATCAGACTTTACAGAAACACATCGGCTGACCTAAACATTCAGCACAATGGGTAAGGTCAGTTTTTATACATCGTGGAGGAATTCTAAAAACGCCTTTTACAAACATGTCATTTAGCCGACCTGATTTTATTCTTTAAGGACAATCCAGAAATATATTTTCCATAAAAGTCACATGACTCTGAAAATGACACTTATATTTGTTCAAACTGTACAACAACATTAGAGAGTATCAAAATTCCCACAGTACCCTGAAAGCCCCGTCAGTCCCAAGACATCACTTGTTAGCCTGTTCCATTAGGCTCATTGGAGATGAACTGCGCCTCACCTGGAGAGTAGACGAGATCAGGCGGCTGCAGCAGGAGGCGGTGACAAATAGCTGCGATCAAGTCAGACAGTTTCCTGACAGTTTCCAGCAGCCCTCAGTCCGTACAGGAAGTCACAGAAACACTCACTTCCTGTCTGACATGATTTCGATTTATTAAAATACTGTCAGACTTATATATAAGTTCGTTCTCAGCCTCCATCAGTCACACAACATGTATTCTGTTCAGAGAATAAACCTTCAGATCGGACAAACAAAATGTAAATATCTGAAATTCAACATTAATTAACGTCATATTGTTGAGTCGACATCTGAACCAATCAGCTGTTAGATCAGGTGAGAGCCAGGCGCTGCAGTCGGTGGAGAGCAGCTGCAGCACCTGGCTCTAAAAACTGCGGCTGCCTCGCTGTCACAATTTTATCGCCGTCCACTTTTGTAATACGTCAGAGCAAGTCGGGGTGAAGTCAGACACAAAACTAACCAGCATGCACTGTGCGCCGATCACCGGTGATCGAATCTGCGCAGACCTGGCTCATCTCCAACGAGCCTATTGTGTGTTCACTGGATGATAGGGAGGACTCTTGCCTTGTCTCTGCAGGATCCTTCCTTGGGAGGACCTGTCCTCCCAAGGAAGGATCCTTGACTTTGAAAAACACACCCAGTGTCCCTCTCCCTCTCTCTCTCTCTCTCTCGCTCTCTCTCTCTCACACACACACACACACAGCCCCGCCCACTTGGACACATAATTCTGAACCTACAGCCACTCTCCAGCCAATCAGCTGTTGACACTCAGGAAATCCATCCTGAAGTTGACAGGAAGTTGACAGGAAGTCAACAGGAAGTCACTGCAGGGAGGCTAAAATGTGGGCTATGTGTTTGGGTCTGAATCTGAAGGTGTTCAGGAGCTAAAGAGCGAATTACAGTTGTTTATTCACCAGAAAATAAAAGCATGAATAACTTAGTGTGAGTCAGTTAGTGACAGAAATGATCTGACTGTTGAAATTATTGGAAGCTGTAATCCAGCACAGGTCTGTAAAGAAGTCGGTCGGTCAGTTGGTCCTGGTTTTATAGACACAGAGTCCAGTACAGAGAGGATGAGGACTTAGGACAGAGCCTTGAGGTACTCCGCCGTTCATAATGGCCGACACACTCTCATCTCAAGTCGTCACATATCACCGCTTTGTCAGTGGCCTCATTTAAACACAAGGTATCCTTTGGTGTCTGCTGATGATGTTCCAGGACCGAATGTTGAAACAAAACATGATGGTTTGTCTCTCTGTTCACGTGGCAGGTGAACACCGGCCTCCTGGGTGAAAGTCCTGGGTTTGTTGGATGGGTAATAACATCTGAGTGTTTGTTTGAAGGTGTGGACTCTGCTATGGATCAGTGCGAGGACACAGAGGAGGAAGTCCCGCCCTGTAAAATCAGACGGACCAAAGCTCAGAGGTGAGAGGATCATCTTTACCTGTCCCTGACTCTTCTCCACTCGGATCACTCCACCATCATGATTCACACTCTAAGCTCTGTTTGTGTTGAAGCCCCAAGCAGCAGAGACCAGACTGTCCTGGACCTGAGTCCAGCTGTATTTCCCTGAGGACTGAAGAGTCTTCTATGCTTCATGGGGTTTTTGGACCATCTGCTAATGGAAGGTAAAAAATATAAACTACTGAAATGAAGAACATATTTTCCACCAGTCTTCATCCAATGTCCACCTTTCTGTGTTTGAGTTTCAGGCTCCAGCAGCAGAGAGCAGACTCTCCTGGACCCAGCTGTCTGTCTTTAAAGAGCGACCGGTCAAAGGTGGCCAGCATTAACTTTGGAGGACGACCTCCATCAGCTGATCAGATGTAAGCTGTTACTGACAGTGAGAGTCAGTCAGAGTCACGTGGAGGGGTTGGTGAGAGCTGTTGGGACTGAACCAAACTGACTTGACTGTAATGTTTCAACTCATTTATTGGATCAATATAGAAATACCTGATCATTCAGCCACTCTGGCATTAGTATGAAAGGACACAGGACGCTGTCCGTCTCTGCTTGATGTTGGTTCTTGAAGTCAAACAGGAAGTGTGCTGTATGAAAAATGCAGAAATCTTCATGTTGTGTTTTTGTGTTGTTTTCAGCTGTGGTTTTAGACTAGATGAAAGAATGAATGAATGAATGATCTTTATTGTCATCGCACATGTTACAGAGCAACGAAATTTGTTTCAGTTTCAGCCCGTCCAAGAAACATAAAAGACAGTGACACATAACGGGACAGGAGCGGGAGAGCTGTGGGTCGCCATATGAACGGTGCCCCGTTACTTAGATAAAAAAAGCGTGAACAAGAGGGAGGAAGAAGGAAAAAAAAGCAACTCCCAAACTAGGCTCCTGTAGGAAAAACACACCTCAGCACAGATAAGGGCAGGGAGGGAGCAAGAGAAAAAGCGTCTGCCTTCATTGAGAGCCAGAAGAGAAGGTCTTTTTTATGTCTCTGCACCGGGGACAGACGAGGACAGAGACATTATGTTCTCAGATTGTCCATCTGTCTGTACATACGTACGTCCCATTCTCATGAGCACCATATCTCAAGAACGCCTTGAGATTATCTCTTCAAATTTGTACAGATGTCAACTTGGACTCATCGATGAACTGATTCAGTTTTGGTGGTCAAAACTCAAAAGTCACTGTGACCTTGCGTTCATCTCATTCTTGAGGATTGCGTTCCTGTCACTCTTGAGAACGCAATTTCTCAAGAACTTCTTGAAGGAATGTCCCTAAATTTGGCTCAAACGTCCCGTTGGACTCAATGATGAACTGATCAGATTATGTTGGTTAGCAGTCAAAGGTCAGTGTGACCTTATCGTTGTCTCATTCTCATCAACAACTTAACTCAGGAAAGCCTCGAGGGAATTTGCCCAATTTTTTTGCTAAAGTGTCACCTGGACTGATGAATTGATTTATTATGGAGGTCAAAGGTCACTGTGACTTTGTGTTCATCTCATTCTTGACAACACATTATTTTAAGAGGGCCTTGAGGGAATCTCCTCAAATTTGGCACACACATGATTGGTGATATTTTGGTGGTCAGAGGTCAAAGGTCACTGTTACCTCACTTCATTGACCTTTACCTTGTGTTTGTCTCTGTGTGGTCAGACGTCATGTGATTTCATTCTTCATGATTCCTCCACAGAGTGGACCAGCAGAGCTCAGAGGTTCCCAGTGGTCAGTCTGCCCAGCAGCATCAAACACAGCTGGACTCCATATTTATGGTCTGTACATCTACAACAACTACTTTGACATCTATTCTGTTCACAATCATCTCCATGCTGCACTTTTTACACCAGTGGATTGTCAGTGTGTCCAACATGGATCTGATGTTTGATTGTGTCCTTCATATGATTTTCTGTTCCAGCTGCTGGAGGAGAACATCCTGACTTTTGTGAAGAAGGAGCTGAAGAAGATCCAGAAGGTTCTGGGTCCACATTACCCAGAATGCTCAGAGAGTCAGAGGGAGGATGAGGAGGTGTTGGAGGGTGATGATGAAGAGCAGAGGAGGAGCAGCAGAGAGGCATTTCTTAAGATCACACTGAGCTTCCTGAGGAGAATGAAGCAGGAGGAGCTGGCTGACTGTCTGCAGAGCAGTAAGAGGATTTCTATAAAGACTGAACAGGATGGAAAGAGGAAATGGAGGAAACATGGAGGAGTTTACATTTACAAATTCTGCAGACCCACTTCAGTGTTTCAATTCTCTGATTCTCTGTAGGATCCACTCACTGATATCATGTGTTGTTTGTTCATTCAGGACGTGGTGCTGCAGTCTGTCAGCGTAAACTCAAATGTAACCTGCAGAAGAAGTTCCAGTGTGTGTTTGAAGGGATCGCTAAAGCAGGAAACCCAACCCTTCTGAATCAGATCTACACAGAGCTCTACATCACAGAGGGAGGGACTGCAGAGGTCAATGATGAACATGAGGTCAGACAGATTGAAACAGCATCCAGGAAACCAGACAGACCAGAAACAACCATCAGACAAGAAGACATCTTTAAAGCCTCACCTGGAAGAGATGAACCAATCAGAACAGTGATGACAAAGGGAGTGGCTGGCATTGGGAAAACAGTCTTAACACAGAAGTTCACTCTGGACTGGGCTGAAGACAAAGCCAACCAGGACATACAGTTCACATTTCCATTCACTTTCAGAGAGCTGAATGTGCTTAAAGAGAAAAAGTACAGCTTGGTGGAACTTGTTCATCACTTCTTTACTGAAACCAAAGAAGCAGGAATCTGCAGGTTTGAAGAGTTCCAGGTTGTGTTCATCTTTGACGGTCTGGATGAATGTCGGCTTCCTCTGGACTTCCACAACAATCAGATCCTGACTGATGTTACAGAGTCCACCTCAGTGGATGTGCTGCTGACAAACCTCATCAGGGGGAAACTGCTTCCCTCTGCTCGCCTCTGGATAACCACACGACCTGCAGCAGCCAATCAGATCCCTCCTGAGTGTGTTGACATGGTGACAGAGATCAGAGGGTTCACTGACCCACAGAAGGAGGAGTACTTCAGGAAGAGATTCAGAGATGAGGAGCAGGCCAAGAGAATCATCTCCCACATCAAGACATCACGAAGCCTCCACATCATGTGCCACATCCCAGTCTTCTGCTGGATCACTGCTACAGTTCTGGAGGATGTGATGAAGACCAGAGAGGAAGGAGAGCTGCCCAAGACCCTGACTGAGATGTACATCCACTTCCTGGTGGTTCAGACCAAAGTGAAGAACATCAAGTATGATGGAGGAGCTGAGACAGATCATCACTGGAGTCCAGAGAGCAGAGAGATGATCTTGTCTCTGGGAAAACTGGCTTTTGATCAGCTGCAGAAAGGCAACCTGATCTTCTATGAATCAGACCTGACAGAGTGTGGCATCGATATCAGAGCAGCCTCAGTGTACTCAGGAGTGTTCACACAGATCTTTAAAGAGGAGAGAGGACTGTACCAGGACAAGGTGTTCTGCTTCGTCCATCTGAGTGTTCAGGAGTTTCTGGCTGCTCTTCATGTCCATCTGACTTTCATCAACTCTGGAGTCAATCTGATGGCAGAACAACAAACAACATCCCAGAAGTCTGAAACAAGACAACACAAACTTAAACTCATAGGTTTCTACTGGAGTGCTGTGGACAAGGCCTTGCAGAGTCCAAATGGACACCTGGACTTGTTCCTCCGCTTCCTCCTGGGTCTTTCACTGAAGGCCAATCAGAAACACCTACCAGGCCTGCCAAAAGAGACAGGAAGTAGCTCACAGGCCAATCGGGAACACCTACAACACCTGCTGACACAGATCAGATGCGGCTCACAACCCAATCAGATAACAGTCCAGTACATCAAGAAGAAGATCAACGAGGATCTGTCTGCTGAGAGAAGCATCAATCTGTTCCACTGTCTGAATGAACTGAATGATCGTTCTCTGGTGGAGGAGATCCAACAGTACCTGAGTTCAGGACGTCTCTCCACAGATATGCTGTCCCACGCTCAGTGGTCAGCTCTGGTCTTCATCTTACTGTCATCAGAAAAAGATCTGGACGTGTTTGACCTGAAGAAGTACTCTGCCACAGAGAAGGCTCTTCTGAGGCTGCTGCCAGTGGTCAAAGCCTCCAACACAGCTCTGTGAGTACTCAGACTATTATCCAGGTTAAATATAGTTTTCTTTATTTGGATGAAAACAGTCATTGTTTGTAACTCATGTCTTACTGGTGATGTTTCACTGGTTCCTCTTCAGACTGAGTGGCTGTAACCTGTCAGAGAGAAGCTGTGAAGCTCTGTCCTCAGTTCTCAGCTCCCAATCCTCCAGTCTGAGACACCTGGACCTGACTGACAACAATCTGCAGGATTCAGGAGTGAAGCTGCTCTCTGTTGGACTGAAGACTCCAAACTGTAAACTAGAGACACTCAGGTCAGAACTCAGCTGTTTAAAAATAATGACAGCTGTCGGGGAGTGCACGAGGGGAGGGACTTGGTCTGTAACAGTGTTTGGGTGGGTGGAGCCTGTCAGGTGTTCATCCACATGAATGCCAGGACCAGAGGGTTCAGAATTTACGATTATAACAATGTCATTTACATAACCTGTCAGATTTATATGCCCCCAGTCAGTAGGGGTGGTGGTGTGTCTTCCACAACCTCAGCCAGCCCTAATTATAGGAGCCAGCGCTAACTATAAGAGTCAGTCCTAACTATAAGAGTCAGTCCTAACTACAAGAGTCAGCCCTAATTATGAGAGCCAGCCCTAACCATAAGAGTCAGTGATGATAAAAGCCAGTCCTAACTATAAGAGTCAGTCCTAACTGTAAGAGCCAGACCTGACTATAAGAGCCAGACCTGACTATAAGAGCCAGTCCTAACTATAAGAGTCAGTCCTAACTAAGAGCCAGACCTGACTATAAGAGCCAGTCCTAACTATAAGAGCCAGACCTGACTATAAGAGCCAGTCTCAACTATAAGAGCCAGACCTGACTATAAGAGCCAGTCCTAACTATAAGAGCCAGACCTGACTATAAGAGCCAGTCCTAACTATACGAGTCAGTCCTAACTATAAGAGCCAGACCTGACAATAAGGGCCAGCCCTGACTATAAGAGTCAGTGATGATAAGAGCCAGTCCTAACTATACGAGTCAGTCCTAACTATAAGGGCCAGACCTGACAATTAGGGCCAGCCCTGACTATAAGAGTCAGTGATGATAAGAGCCAGTCCTAACTATATGAGTCAGTTTTAACTATAAGAGCCAGACCTGACTGTGAGAGCCAGACCTGACTATAAGACCCACCCTAACTATAAGAGCCAGCCCTAACTTTAAGAGTCAGTCCTAAATATAAGAGCCAGTCCTAAATTTAAGAGTCAGTTCTCACTATAAGAGCCAGTCCTAACTATAAGAGCCAGTCCTAACCATAAGAGTCACTTCTAACTATAAGAGCCAGTCCTAACTATAAGAGCCAGTCCTAACCATAAGAGTCACTTCTAACTATAAGAGCCAGTCCTAACTATAAGAGCCAGTCCTAACCATAAGAGTCAGTTCTAACTATAGGAGCCAGTCCTAACCATAAGAGTCACTTCTAACTATAAGAGCCAGTCCTAACTATAAGAGTCAGTTTTAACTACAAGAGCCAGTCCTAACCATAAGAGTCAGCCCTTCCTATAAGAGCCAGTCCTAACTATAAGAGCCAGACCTGACAATAAGAGCCAGTCCTAACTATAAGAGCCAGTCCTAACTATAAGAGCCAGTCCTAACTATATGAGTCAGTCCTAACTAAAAGAGCCAGACCTGACAATAAGAGCTAGCCCTGACTATGAGAGTCAGTCCTAACTATTAGAGCCAGTCCTAACAATAAGAGCCAGTCCTAACTATAAGAGCCAGTCCTAACTATAAGAGCCAGTCCTAACTATATGAGTCAGTCCTAACTAAAAGAGCCAGACCTGACAATAAGAGCCAGCCCTGACTATGAGAGTCAGTCCTAACTATAAGAGCCAGTCCTAACTATAAGAGTCAGTTTTAACTATAAGAGCCAGACCTAACTATACGAGTCAGTCCTAACTATAAGAGCCAGACCTGACAATAAGAGCCAGTCCTAACTATAAGAGCCAGTCCTAACTATACGAGTCAGTCCTAACTATAAGAGCCAGACCTGACTATAAGACCCACCATAACTATAAGAGCCAGCCCTAACTTTAAGAGCCATCCCTAACTATAAGAGCCAGTCCTAACTATAAGAGCCAGTCCTAACCATAAGAGTCAGTTCTAACTATAGAGCCAGTCCTAACTATAAGAGTCAGTTTTAACTACAAGAGCCAGTCCTAACGTTAAGAGTCAGTTCTAACTATAAGAGCCAGTCCTAACTATAAGAGTCAGTCCTAATTATAAGAGTCAGTCCTGACTATAAGAGTCAGTCCTAATTATAAGAGTCAGTCCTGACGACAAGAGTCAGTCCTAACTGTAAGAGTCAGCCCTAGTTATAAGAGTCAACTCTAAGTATAAGAGCCAGTCCTAACTATCAGAGCCAGCCCTGACTATAAGAGTCAGTCCTAATTATAAGAGCCAGCCCTGACTATAAGAGTCAGTGATGATAAGAGCCAGTCCAAACTATAAGAGTCAGTCCTAACTGTAAGAGCCAGACCTGACTATAAGAGCCAGACCTGACTATAAGAGCCAGTCCTAACTATAAGAGTCAGTCCTAACTGTAAAAGCCAGACCTGACTATAGGAGCCAGTCCTAACTATAAGAGCCAGACCTGACTATAAGAGCCAGACCTGACTATAAGAGCCAGTCTCAACTATAAGAGCCAGACCTGACTATAAGAGCCAGTCCTAAATATAAGAGCCAGACCTGACTATAAGAGCCAGTCCTAACTATACGGGTCAGTCCTAACTATAAGAGCCAGTCCTAACTATACGAGTCAGTTTTAACTATAAGAGCCAGACCTGACTGTGAGAGCCAGTCCTAACTATACGGGTCAGTCCTAACTATAAGAGCCAGCCCTAACTTTAAGAGTCAGTCCTAACTATAAGAGCCAGTCCTAACTATGAGAGCCAGACCTGACTATAAGACCCACCCTATCTGTAAGAGCCAGCCCTAACTATGAGAGCCAGTCCTAACCATAAGAGTCAGTTCTAACTATAAGAGCCAGTCCTAACTTTAAGAGTCAGTTCTAACTAAAAGAGTCAGTTTTAACTACAAGAGCCAGACCTGACTATGAGAGCCAGACCTGACTATAAGACCCACCCTAACTATAAGAGCCAGCCCTAACTTTAAGAGTCAGTTCTAACTATAAGAGCCAGTCCTAACTATAAGAGCCAGTCCTAACTATAAGAGTCAGTTTTAACTACAAGAGCCAGACCTGACTATGAGAGCCAGACCTAACTATAAGACCCACCCTAACTATAAGAGCCAGCCCTAACTTTAAGATTCAGTCCTAATCATAAGAGTCAGTCCTGACTGTAAGAGTCAGTCCTAACTATAAGAGCCAGTCCTAACTATAAGAGCCAGACCTGACAATAAGAGCCAGTCCTAACTATAAGAGTCAGATCTAACTATACGAGTCAGTCCTAACTATAGGAGCCAGACCTGACAATAAGAGCCAGTCCTAACTATAAGAGCCAGTCCTAACTATACGAGTTAGTCCTAACTATAAGAGCCAGACCTGACAATAAGAGCCAGCCCTGACTATAAGAGTCAGTTATGATAAGAGCCAGTCCTAACTATACGAGTCACTTTTAACTATAAGAGCCTGACCTGACTATAAGACCCACCCTAACTATAAGAACCAGCCCTAACTATAAAAGCCAGTCCTCATTATAAGAGCCAGCCCTAACTATAAGAGCCAGACCTGAGTATAAGAGCCAGTCCTAACTATAAGAACCAGTCCTAACTATAAGAGTCAGCCCTGACTATAAGAGTCAGTCCTAATTATAAGAGCCAGCCCTGACTATAAGAGTCAGTGATGATAAGAGCCAGTCCTAACTATAAGAGTCAGTCCTAACTGTAAGAGCCAGACCTGACTATAAGAGCCAGACCTGACTATAAGAGCCAGTCCTAACTATAAGAGTCAGTCCTAACTATAAGAGCCAGACCTGACTATAAGAGCCAGTCCTAACTATAAGAGCCAGACCTGACTATAGGAGCCAGTCTCAACTATAAGAGCCAGACCTGACTATAAGAGCCAGTCCTAACTATTAGAGCCAGACCTGTCTGATCACAAAGGAAGGCTGTACCTCTCTAGTCTCAGCTCTGAGATCCAACCCGTCCCATCTGAGAGAGCTGGACCTGAGCTACAACCACCCAGGAGACTCAGGAGAGATGCTGCTGACTGCTGGACTGGAGGATCCACACTGGAGATTGGACACTCTCAGGTATGCCCTAGAGCTGAAACGATTCCTGGAGAAACTTGATGACTGAAAATCATCAGTGTCAAAGCGTTGTTTGATACATGGACCTCTATCCAGTGCACTGTGTTTGACACAGATGATTATTACTGAGACACAACATGCTCACATCATACATCAGGTCTGACTGTAAAATGATGGAAGAGAGAATAAATGACAGACAGGTCAAGCAAAATGACAGGAAGGGTCCAAAGTATGAGATCATCCCAGCCTGAAACAAGATGAAACATCTGTATTGTCACAGCACGATGTCAGTGCTTCAACAAAAAGCTCCCCGTCCACTGAACAGACCAGACACATGGTAACATTAGCGTTACCGTTAATGTTAGCCTCCCTTTAGGCTGCCAGCGCCTGAAGCTCCACCCTCATCTGCCTGCTAAAGTCTGCTGGATGAAAGGAAACCTGAAGACCTCCGCTGATGTATGAGCACGGAGGGAAGCCAAACACTGTTCATCTGCACAAACAGGACCCACTGTGGTGACACAAAGCTGTTTGAAATGTAGTCAGTGTCAAGTGATACAGAAGCTGGTTCAGCTCTCACAAAGTGACTGCGAAGTTTTCTCTGTTAATTATGTCCAATAACTGAAACACACTGATATTTTTCTGAAAAGGAAACTGAGCAGATGTTTATTTCAGAGGCCTGTCAGGTTTTCTGTTCATTAATGAAACCAGTGTATTTCTTGTTCAGTAACTGGACTGACTGACGGATGAATAAGTCATCGATAGCTGCAGACTCGGTGTGGACGACAGACGACAGCAGCTCTGTTTGTCTCAGCTTCATGTTTCATGGAGGATCTGACTGAAGTTGATTCTGACTGTGTTTCTCCTGCAGGGTGGACCATGGTGGACCGCAGAGACTGAGACCTGGTCTGAGAAAGTGTGAGTGTGTTTTTATCAATTTTCTGATCAACGTCGCTGTAAGATAAAGACAACTAATACAGAACGCTGTGAAAGAGATAATCAGCACCAACAGTTCAAACATGACAACATGGAGTCGCTGTGTGACGGCAGCTCTGGTGACTTTTTGACCAACTTTCAGATAATGTGCCAACAAACAGGAAGTGTGTGTGACACTGATTTAACTGACTCATGTTCATCTATCACCAACATTCATCTGAACTTCACTTTGTGACAACATCAGTATCTGTGTCTGTTTGAGGGCAGATTGTTCACAGTGTTTTCATGTGCACGGTTTATTGTTATCATCTCACTGATTCACGAGAACTCAGCTGCTCAGGTTACTCTGCATTTTTACTTTGTCTTGACTGAAGTACGATGATAAATTTCCCCAGAGTTCTAATCAGCATGTGGATTCGCTTTTTATGCCTCCGCACTGGTGATAGCCGAGGCCGGAAGCATCATGTTTCCAGGTTGTCTGTCTGTCTGAACTGTTTTGTCGTCAAAGGTCAAAGGTCAGTGTGACCTCACAAAACATGTCTGTACATGACTGAAGAGTTCATACACTAACTCTGACCAAACTTGACACAAATGTCTAACAGGATAAATAGTTAAGGTCAAAAGGTCAAAGGTCAGCTTGACTGTGACATCATCATGTTTTGGCAGAGTCATACAACCACGGGGTGGACTGGTGGGCAGAGTCATATAGTCGCAGGGTGGACTGGTGGGCGGAGTCATACCGGCAGGGGGCGGTGATTCTGGTGGTTGTGTCTAAAAAAATTTCAGAATTTAAAAAGCCTTAAACACGACAAACTGAAGTCGCAGTGGTCCAACAGAACTTATGAAAACACCTCATAAACAGTTGAGACGACAGACAACAAACTTCCTTTCTTCTTCTTCTGTCACTGATGCTGTGCAAGAGCTGTGTTACCTTCAGGTGCTGTTCGTAAAGTCGTACTTGACACGTGACAGATTAAAGTTGACGTATTCCTTCAGTTAACTTCTCTCATAAACACAACGTGACATCATGAATGTCACTGAGATGGTGAGTTGAGGTGGATTTATCTTCCACTTCCTCCCTGAGTGGACACATCCTCACGTCAGTCCTCCATTTGTCACACATAAACCTGATTTATAGAAACACAATGTGTGCATGTCACACTGACTCCAGACCAGCACACACGATTTCTACATCCAGCTGCAGGTGTGTCAGACGACAGTTTAGATGTGTTCAGAGGTCTGAACTGCTCCGTGCTGCAGTGGAAGATGACGTGCAGTTTGATCAGTGAGGCTTTTATTGATATGAACCTCCGTCAGCTGTTTGTCCTCGGGTCCACACGGGGACACAATGTTGTTGACATCTTGACTCTCAGGTTCAGTAAATGCCGTTATTACCCGACTGTTGACTGATTTTCTTTGAGTCGTTGTCAGTGAAGTCGTGAATGAATCAACAGACGATGACCTGCAGCTGTTTTCTGTCTCTTTGTCTCCATCAGATTTCTGTGAACTGGAACTGGACACAAACACAGTACACAGAGAGCTCAAATTGTCCAACGACAACAGGACGGTGACACGTGTGAGAGAGTATCACTCGTACCCTGATGATCCAGACAGGTTTGACCTGTGTCCTCAGCTGCTGTGTCGAACTGGTCTGACTGGTCGCTGCTACTGGGAGGTCGAGTGGACAGGAAGTGTCACCATATCAGTGAGTTACAGAGGAATCAGCAGGACAGGAAACAGTATCGACTGTTGGTTTGGATGGAACGATCAGTCCTGGTGTCTGGACTGCTCTGAGAAAGGGTTCTCTGTCTGTCATAATAACAGAGGAACAGACATCCCCTCCTCCTCCTCCTCCTCCTCCTCCTCCTCCTCCCTCTCCTCCTCCTACATCTTCTCCCTCCTCTTGTCCTCCTCCAGAGAACAGATGAAGAGGCCCTCCTCCTCCTCCTCCTCCTCCTCCTCTGTCTCCAACAGAGTAGCAGTGTATGTGGACTGTCCTGCTGGCACTCTGTCCTTCTACAGAGTCTACTCTGACTCACTGATCCACCTCCACACCTTAAACACCACCTTCACTGAGCCTCTGTATCCTGGTTTCGGGTTGTTATCCCAAAGTTCCTCAGTGTCTCTGTGTTGTCTGCAGGTCTGAGTGTCTCCTGAGGAAAGGACTGACTGAAGGTCAGCACATCTGTCTCTCAGTCAAACACAAACATTTATCTGATTTCATCAGAAGAATGAGATGAAACATCTGAAAATAAACTCTCGTTGCGCACTTTGTTATATTCTTTAAACAATCATATTTGATCATGTTTCTAAATGTTAATAAAAACTTTATATTTCTCTTTCATCATTTCTTTCTTTACCTGACTTTGATGACATCATCATCTTTTTATAGCCTCAGGTGTGTCAGGTGACACATGAACGAACATGGGACGCGTTCAGTCTGAAAATGTGTTGCTACAGTTTCCAGGTTGAATGACGTGTGGTCTCTACATATATATTTTGTAAATTATCTTCTTATATTTCTTATATTTTACTTTGTTTTGCACTATATCTTTTTTCTACACTTGTTTGCACTATATCTTCTTCTTTTTACACTTGTAAGGAGCACCTGTAACGAAAACAATTTCCCCTGGGGATCAATAAAGTATTTCTGATTCTGATTCTGATTCTGACATGTTGCTTTGAAACAGTGTTAAACAGGATTTGAGTAACGTTCTCTCTGGTTTGGTGGGCGTGTCAGAGGCGTTACCCAATCAACACCAATATGTATATAAATCAAAGGTCCAGTAGATCTTTATGTCTTACACATACAGGTTTGGTTTCACATGTCCTCCGTCAGTGTAAACGTCTGTTTCCCATGGTGCCAACAAAGCTGAATTCCAGCCCCCAATGAGGACTTTGGTTCCGGATCTGGTACTCTGATCCGTCTCAGTCCACCACCTGCACTGTATCTGTCCATTCACAGAGAGGAGCTCGACTCCACGGTGTGTCCAGTGTGAACTGTCCCACTGACCCTTTGATAAGTCCCGCCCTGTTTCACTCTGTGCTCCAATAACAGGTGAGCAGGGTCGGAACATCGCAGAACCTTGGTCAACTTTCCTCTGTTCTGTTCGGCTCGTCTGAGTCGGTATAAATACTACATTTTGTAGATGGTTAAACCTCCACTCACGGAGCCAGAGTCAGAAACAGGCTGCAGACATCACACCCTGGACACCACCTGTTACCTGCCCTCCATCCAGGACTTCTCCACCTCCAGAGTCAGAAACAGGCAGGTAACATCACTGCAGACCATTGCAGTGTGAAATGGTGTTTGTTTTTTTTTTTAGTTTTTACTTGCTTTGACAATGTAAACATAAGTTTTCTAGTGCCAGTAAAGCCCCTTTGAATCGAACTGATGAGACTCCACCAGTGCACCTGCAAAGAGGATGTTTAACACACCGCTGTTTCCGTGTGTTGCAGCCCAGAGCTGCCTTCAGCATGTCCTGCTCTCTAACATAACACAACATGAGACTAAACTGCGTGACGAACATGTGGCTACTTTATATTACTCACTTCCTGTGTAACTAATGCCCAAAACATCCCATAATACTCTGACTTGGTGTGTAGTGCACACACAGGCCTCCCACTGGTCGACTGTCTCATCAGAGGATTATTCTGCCTGTCTTGTTGAAGGTCTGTCCTCATCTAAACCTGTAAGGAAGAACGGTGTCACATCAGTACTCAGGAAATTCTTCCTGTAAAATACTGAACGTTTCTTTTCTATTAAACTCTAAAGTCCTCTCAAAATAAAGTAAGTCTCTTCTTGTTTATCACTTCACAAATTTAGCCATACAAGTTTAACTATCGCTCCTCCTGATCTACCTCAAGAGCCGGAGTCTCTGCAGGTGAGTCTTTGGATCCCACAGCAGGTGACCTGGAAACCTGTTCAGGAGCTGGCTCTGCTGTTTGTCTCATGTGGAGGTATCAGATGTTGATGGTTGTGTCTCAGCACACCCTGAGGTAGATCCATCAGGTACGACCTTGGAGTCAAGTGTTTCTGAACCACAGGTCTAGATGACTTTCTGTCTGTTACCCAAACATATTCACCTGGTGACAGGGACACTGAGGGATTTGGCACGGGGACACCTGTTGTGGTTTTTAACATCTGACATCACCTTCTCCTTTCTCTTCTGGGCGAGAGCGATGACATCAGGGAGCACAGGGTCCAGCTGAGGGGGAAGAACAGGCACCATGGTGTGAAGATGTCGGCTCATTAGAAGCTGAGCTGGGCTGTAACTGCTCTGAGGGATGTGGCTCTGTACGCTAGCAGAGTCAGGGAGGGATCGTCTGCCTTCTTCAGGAGGTTTCTCATCAGAACTGCTCATTCTGTGGAAACCTGAGGCTGCTGGTTATCTGCTTAAATCCATGTGCAGCAAATGAAGTGAAAGCTTGTCCAGAAAACTGCAGATCGTTATCTGGCATTCTGTCCACAGTGACATCCCTGGAACTTACATGATGGTGTACGTTTAGCACATCGGTCTCATCCTGTAGCGCTGGACTCTCAGCAGCAGAGGGGCCAGTATTTGGGCTCCCAGCAGGCTGATAATGGGTTTATGATCAAGTCTCTAAACAGAAATGCCTTCAAGTGAGAAAGTCACAGAACCGTTCATGAGCTCATGTCAGGCCCAGCGCCTTCGTCTCTACCTGAGCATACCGTTGTTCAGTTGGACCAAACGACCGCAATGCAGGGGCCACAGGTTTCCCAACAGGTCCACACCTTCCAGTCAGGTCAGGAGCTGAGGCTATTCTGGAAGTAAGTTGATGAAAGTGGAACCTTCGAAGGGTGTAATGAACGTGGTGCTGATTCCTCTGACAGTGGAATTTGCCAGAAGCCCACAGTGACATCCAGTTTGCTCAACAGTCTGGCTCCAGCTAGTGTACCGAGGGTTTGCTCGACTGACGGCAGATGAACTTTTCTTGGCACACATACTGATTCAGGCCTTTCAGGTCCACACAGATTAACCCTTTTGCTGTCTTTCTTTGGTGCGACCACCATGCTGGCGCACCAGAGCTGAAGAGACCCAGACTTTGAGCTCCTCTTTAACTGAATTTCCCCTTGGGAAAATAAAGTTCTATTCTATTCTGTTCTGTTCTATTCTATTCTATTCTATTCTATTCTATTCTATTCTATTCTATTCTATTCTATTCTATTCTAATGTTCCCCACTAAAGGTAGAAGAATCCTCCCATGGGTTTTCAGAGAAAACGGTGCAGGTAAGGTTGTCGTTCCTCACCTGCAGAGCTTCAGGTAGCTCGTCTTTAGGGTCTCTGTGCTGTCAACACGTCTGAGTACGTCAGGCCTTTAATGGCAGCCGACCTGAGCACAGGTGAGCTGAGGTTTCTGACCACAGAGAATCAACACATCATGAAGTTATACAGACAAAGAAAAGATCAACATGACCGAGGTGGTTTTTCTTTTTCAGAGGTGTATCTCACTCATAAGGGCCCCCTCTCTGTAGCCCCCCCCATCTCACCGGCCCCAGTGAAACCGCCCTGCCTGCACTGTCTGTATTTACGGCCCTGCACACGAGGCTCACTGTATTTTATGCAGGTTTGTTAAGCTTGTCGTGATGTGAATGAGGTCGCAGAATCTCACGTGCAGAGAGAGAAACACAAAATCACCCAGAAACCCAACAAACGTCTTGTTTTATGTTTCAGACATTAAAACTGCAGTGAACCGTCAGGAGGTGATGCCTGACAGTTTTTAGCTCCAGTGAAGTTGGTCTTAAATTTCATTCTGAGATGCATGAAAAAAAAAGTACTTAAAGGTCGCCTGAAACTGTGGGAACCCTGTCACATGACGCCCGTCACATGAGCTTTATAACAGGCGCCATTAGGCTTGTTCGAGATGAATTGCGCCTCGCCTGGAAAGTAGACGAGAGCAGGCAGCCGCAGCAGGAGGCGGTGACAAATAGCCGCGATCAAGTCGGACAGTTTCCTGACAGTTTCCAGCAGCCCTCAGTCCGTACAGGAAGTCACAGAAACACTTACATCCTGTCCGATATGATGTCAATTTATTAAAATATTCTCACACTTATATATAAGTTCATTCTCAGTCTCCATTAGCCACACAACATGTATTCCGTTAAGAGAATAAACCTTCAGATCGGACAAATAAAATTCAAATATCTAAAATTCAACAAAAATTAACGTCATATTGCTGGGTGGACATCTAAACCAATCAGCTGTTAGATCAGGTGTGAGCCAGGCGGTGCAGTCGGTGGAGAGCAACTGCAGCGCCTGGCTCTAAAAACTGCGGCCGCCTTGCTCTCGCGATTTTATCGCCGTCCATTTTTGTAATACGTCAGAGCAAGTCGGGGTGAAGTCGGACACAAAACTAACCGGCATGCATTGTGCGCCGATCACCGGTGATCGAATCTGCACAGGCCTGGCTCATCTCGAACGAGCCTAATATCTAGATGTGGCAGGAAGGGAAAAGGAAATGACAAAACAGCCTGTTCCACTTGAGTTGGAAAGGAAGGGGGAGGGAGATGTTAAATCAGTCACACCTGAGAGCTCAGAGATGGAGGGAAACCAAACAAAGGAGGTTTGAAGAAGGACTGAAATTTAGTGAGAAGTGAGAAAGAAAGGAAAGGAGATAATTCTAAGTTTGATTCAGTTACTGGAGTAAATAAAGAGTGAAGAGTGAGTGTTACGGACAGGCTGGAAGTTGGACTGTGCGGCAAACTGGACACTGGAGGAAAAAGTAACTGATCCCTGGAGCAGAGGGAAAAGAAATCTACCATCCTGGATCTGTGTGGATTCAGTGACCAATCTCTCTGTGCGAGTTGGAAGAAGCCCTACTGGCAGATAAGTCCCCTTTTCCCTGAAACTCTCCTGGCTTTTCCTGATTTGTAACTTCAAGCTACTCCTTGGTTTTGTCTCTCTCCTTCCTCAAGCACACACACATCACTCTGAACTGAATGGAATTGAACTGAAATACACAAACTACACACACACACACACACACACACACACACACACACACACACATGCACACAAAATTTACATTCATTATCAAATGATTTTGAACTGTTATTATTTGTTTAAAGAACTTTTGATTTTCTGGTGATTATTTTCTGAATATCTCATTTGAATTTTGTTTCTGTTTTAGAAATTGACACGAATGAATTCAGAGATATTTGAGTTTGATTATTGACCTCATATGTTTTGAGAAATATTTGATTGACTATAAGACAAACTTTCTAATTGCACTGATTTGTTGGTGTATTATTGTTGTGGTTTTTGTAGCTAAGAAGCCAGCTGCCGGGTTATTTTTCAAATGTACGGGGGTAATTGATTTAAAACATTGACGGGTTGATTTTTTAAAATATTCTCCTGTGTGGCATTACATTACACATTATTTCGTATTTTGAGAAGCTTCTACGCTACATAGAACTGATTCATAATGTTTGTTTCTGTGTCTGTCACCTCAACTGAAGGAAATCAACCTGAAAACACTTTATTTTAAAAAGACACAAAACATGTAACAGTGAAAATGGACACGTCGTCCCCGAGTGTCCAGACAGACACGGGAGAGGTGTACCTAGACATGTCTGTCCATGAGAACGTCTCACTGAGGATACAGACAGAATCATAATATTTCAGTTCTTGTGTCCTTCTGACTTGTTGTTCATGTTTTTAACAGATGATCCAACCAGGAGACTTCCATGTCTGCCCAACACCTGAAGACACTAACTGTGAACCTTTTTAATCCCTTCGGTGTCTCACTGTGGACAGATAGGACATTAGACACCTGCAGTGACTGTGGAGCTGTACCGCCCTCCAGAGGCCGACAGCAGAACTACTAACTAGACTTTATCTGTTTATGTTTTTACTTTCAGATCAGAAAATAAACTTTATTGTGATGATTCACGGTCTGAAGGATTTCACAGAGGAGATGAGTGTGTGGTCGCAGCCTGTCGGCGGTAAGATCTCAACGTCAGTACAGGACGACGTGGTCGGCTCTGGAAACTGCAGATTGTGAAAAGTCAGATTTCATGTCCTTTCAAAATAAAGCAGGTGAGATATAAACTCATACTGTGTAAATTCTGTGGAGGATCTTGTTAGGACACTCGGTGTCCGTCAGCAGATTTTAGATTTAGTGAACAGACTGTTTTAACGTTCATCCTCCTGCGTGGTGCGCTCATCTTAACTCTGCATCTGACAAGAAACAACAGCAAGTAAAGTCTGTGGGGAGCAGGCTCTGTACAGGAGCTGCCGTCCTGTCTGCAGACAGTTTGAGCTCCAGGAGGAGAAACACAAGTCCTTCATCCCAGCTGCCATCAGCTTCCTCACCAAAGACACTGACGAGTGTTAAAGCACCGACGCTGAGCTGATCTCTGATGATGTTTGTTTCACCGACTGCTTGTCTGCTTTTTGTTATGTTGTCCATTGTGTCTCGTGAGACGAAGACAAACTGTCACTGGTGGACAATAAAGATCTGCTCCATTCTATTCTATTCTGACCTGAGCTCGGCGTCGTGCTGCTACAGAAACATGTCAGGAGATTAAATCAGAGTTTGTGTCAGTGAATGATGTTTCTTGTCTTTCCTGTTGTCAACAGCAGGAGGTGCTGCAGCGCTGCTCAGAGGAGCAGAGCTGAACACTGGACACTTAAACTGAGCTTTACGTGTCAAAGATACATTTGGTCACTGACTCCACCCACAGCAGGACATCACTGAGTGTCAGTGTCAGACTCCAGCCTGCTGACTGACGTCTGCTGTAGGTAACACACTGACTGTGGATAAACACCTCACACACACTTCAAAAACTTGAATCTTCACCTTCCTCTTCACCTTCATCTTCCTCAGTTTATCCATTCTGCCACATTACTCGTGTTCCTCATCAACATTTTTCTTCCTCCTGTTTCAACTAAAACCAAGAAGCTGATTTTAAGATTTTTAAAAGTTGTTAAAAACTTGTTTTAAAACTTTTCTTATTTTTTTTTTTTGTCAGATCAGAAAGTAAGCACTCAGGTTCCTGGTGATCAGCTGATCCACGTGATGTCTGTCTGAGCCGTGGAGCTGCTGGGCGGAGCTGCTGGGTGGAGGTGGTCGTGGTGGAACAACACGTTTTGTAATGATTAAGATTTTAGTTTGAGTGTTGTTCTGACCTGCAGTGATACCAGAGAGTACGGCAAGTACTGTCTGATGACCTTTGGCCTGTTTAAGATTCTCGACTCTATTTATTTTTGTGTGTGAAGAAGCCTCAGAGCGGAGATTAACCAGTGTGAGGTCAGAGGTCATGGGTTGAAGGTCGGAGGTCAGAGGTCAGCACGTTCAGACAGTAAAAGAAGAAGAAAACATGGCGGTGACCTGAGCTCAGGACAATCAGTTGAAATGTCAGCCGTCCATTTAAAACCATCCAGAGCTGCATTTTCTTCACCGTTAGCAAATATTCCAAAGTGCTCAAATGCACCGTCTTTAAATTTTCATCAGCACCACCGCTGCTCTGTGCGCGCCCCCCCCCCCCCCCCCCCCCCCGAGAGGACTGATAAATTATTCACACAGAGCTGAGGTCGACACTCAAACACACTGATGGAGGAGAGAAACACACTGCAGCTCTGAACGCCAACACTCAGCTCCATCCACTGTTTCAGTTACACCCTGGCTTCAGGGCGGGGCTACACGTGCACGCACATACACGAGTGCACGCTCATACATGAGGGTAAAATATACCATCAGTATGTTTCAGTTGGTTCAGAAAATATTCAGCTCAGCGGACAGGTGACGCTTTGTGTTACTGTGTTACACAGAGCAGACCAGGGCTGCATCCCATAATAATAACGCTTATAACCACCATCAGACAGAGCTGCACAGTTCAACATTCAGAGGGGACGCCATCAGACAGAAAGCATGTTTGTCACTGTCAGAGAGGAGACAACAAACGTTTGAGATCATAGAGAATGTCTCTGTGTCTTAATGTCATCTGTGTGTCTTCACGTCGTCTCTGTGTCTTCACGTCGTCTCTGTGTCTTCATGTCGTCTCTTCATGTCGTCTGTGTCTTCACGTCGTCTGTGTATCTTCATGTTATCTGTGTCTTTACGTTGTCTCTGTTTCTCACATCGTCTCTGTGTCTTCATGTCGTCTGTGTCTTCACGTCGTCTCTGTGTCTTCACGTCGTCTGTGTGTCTTCATGTCGTCTGTGTCTTCATGTCATCTCTGTGTCTTCACGTCGTCTGTGTGTCTTCATGTCGTCTGTGTCTTCATGTCATCTCTGTGTCTTCACATTGTCTCTGTGTCGTCATGTCGTCTGTCTTCATGTCATCTCTGTGTCTTCACGTCGTCTCTATGTCTTCATGTCGTCTGTGTGTCTTCACGTTGTCTCTGTGTCTTCATGTCATCTCTGTGTCTTCACATCGTCTCTGTGTCTTCATGTCGTCTGTCTTCATGTCATCTCTGTGTCTTCACGTCGTCTCTATGTCTTCATGTCGTCTGTGTGTCTTCACGTTGTCTCTGTGTCTTCATGTCGTCTGTGTCTTCACGTCGTCTCTATGTCTTCATGTCGTCCCTGTGTCTTCATGTTTTCTCTGTGTCTTCATGTCGTCTCTGTCTTCACGTCATCTCTGTCTTCATGTCGTCTGTGTCTTCATGTCGTCTCTGTGTCTTCGCCTCGTCTGTGTGTCTTCATGTCGTCTGTGTCTTCACGTCGTCGCGTGTCTTCATGTCATCTCTGTGTCTTCATGTCGTCTGTGTCTTCATGCCATCTGTGTGTCTTCATGTCATCTCTGTGTCTTCATGTCGTCTGTGTCTTCATGCAGTCTGTGTGTCTTCATGTCATCTCTGTGTTGTTACATCATCTCTGTGTCTTCATGTCGTCTGTGTGTCTTCATGTCGTCTCTGTGTCTTCACGTCATCTGTTTGTCTTCATTTCGTCTCTGTGTGTCTTCACGTCGTCTATTTGTCTTCATGTCGTCTGTTTGTCTTCATGTCGCCTCTGTGTCTTCACGTCGTCTGTGTCTTCACGTCGTCTGTGTCTTCATGTCATCTGTGTGTCTTCATGTCATCTGTGTCTTCACGTCGTCTCTGTGTCTTCATGTCATCTGTGTGTCTTCATGTCATCTGTGTCTTCACGTTGTCTCTGTGTCTTCATGTCATCTGTGTCTTCATGTCATCTGTGTGTCTTCATGTCATCTGTGTCGTCACGTAGTCTGTGTGTCTTCACGTCATCTGTGTGTCTTCATGTCATCTGTGTCTTCACGTTGTCTCTGTGTCTTCATGTCACAGAGCTGAGGTCGACACTCAAACACACTGATGGAGGAGAGAAACACACTGCAGCTCTGAACGCCAACACTCAGCTCCATCCACTGTTTCAGTTACACCCTGGCTTCAGGGCGGGGCTACACGTGCACGCACATACACGAGTGCACGCTCATACACAAGGGTAAAATATACCATCAGTATGTTTCAGTTGGTTCAGAAAATATTCAGCTCAGTGGACAGGTGATGCTTTGTGTTACTGTGTTACACAGAGCAGACCAGGGCTGCATCCCATAATAATCATGAGCCACAGCATCAATGATAACGCTTATAACCACCATCAGACAGAGCTGCACAGTCCAACATTCAGAGGGGACGCCATCAGACAGAAAGCATGTTTGTCACTGTCAGAGAGGAGACAACAAACGTTTGAGATCATAGAGAATGTCTCTGTGTCTTAATGTCAGCGTTGTGTCTTAATGTCATCTGTGTGTCTTCACGCCATCTGTGTCTTCACGTCGTCTCTGTGTCTTCATGTCGTCTCTGTGTGTCTTCACGCCATCTGTGTCTTCACGTCGTCTCTGTGTCTTCATGTCATCTGTGTCTTCAGGTCATCTCTGTGTCATCATGTCGTCTGTGTCTTCAGGTCATCTCTGTGTCATCATGTCGTCTGTGTCTTCACGTCGTCTGTGTATCTTCATGTTGTCTGTGTCTTTACGTTGTCTCTGTTTCTCACATCGTCTCTGTGTCTTCACGTCATCTGTGTGTCTTCACGTCGTCTGTGTATCTTCATGTCGTCTGTGTCTTCATGTCATCCCTGTGTCTTCACGTCGTCTCTATGTTGTCATGTCGTCTGTGTGTCTTCACATGGTCTCTGTGTCTTCATGTCGTCTGTGTCTTCAGGTTGTCTCTGTGTCTTCGCCTCGTCTGTGTGTCTTCATGTCGTCTGTGTCTTCACGTCGTCGCGTGTCTTCATGTAATCTCTGTGTCTTCATGTCGTCTGTGTCTTCATGCCATCTGTGTGTCTTCATGTCATCTCTGTGTTGTCACATCATCTCTGTGTCTTCATGTCGTCTGTGTGTCTTCATTTCGTCTCTGTGTGTCTTCACGTCGTCCATTTGTCTTTATGTTGTCTGTTTGTCTTCATGTCGCCTCTGGGTCTTCACATGGTCTCTGTGTCTTCATGTCGTCTGTGTGTCTTCATGTCGTCTGTGTCTTCATGTCATCTGTGTCTTCACGTTGTCTCTGTGTCTTCATGTCGTCTGTGTCTTCACGTCGTCTCTATGTCTTCATGTCGTCCCTGTGTTTTCACGTTTTCTCTGTGTCTTCACGTCGTCTGTGTCTTCACGTCGTCTCTATGTCTTCATGTCGTCTGTGTCTTCATGTCATCTCTGTGTCTTCGCCACGTCTGTGTGTTTTCATGTCGTCTGTGTCTTCATGTCATCTCTGTGTCTTCATGTCGTCTGTGTCTTCATGCCGTCTGTGTGTCTTCATGTCATCTCTGTTTCGTCACATCATCTCTGTGTCTTCATGTCGTCTGTGTGTCTTCACGTCGCCTCTGGGTCTTCACTTGGTCTCTGTGTCTTCATGTCGCCTCTGTGTCTTCACGTCGTCTGTGTCCTCATGTCATCTATGTGTCTTAACGTCGTCTCTATGTCTTCATGTCGTCTCTGTGTCTTCACGTCGTCTGTGTGTCTTCATGTCATCTGTGTCTTCACGTTGTCTCTGTGTCTTCATGTCCTCTGTGTGTCTTCATGTTGTCTCTCTGTCTTCATGTCGTCTGTGTGTCTTCATGTCGCCTCTGTGTCTTCACGTCGTCTGTGTCTTCACGTCGTCTGTGTGCCATCACGTCATCTGTGTCTTGACGTCGTCTCTGTGTCTTCATGTCGTCTCTGTGTCTTCATGTCATGTGTGTTTTCACATCGTCTCTGTGTCTTTGTGTCGTCTCTGTGTCTTCACGTCATCTGTGTGTCTCCTTGTCATGTGTGTTCATGTCATCTGTGTCTTCACGTCGTCTCTGTGTCTTCACGTCGTCTGTGTGTCTTCATGTCATCTGTGTCTTCACGTTGTCTCTGTGTCTTCATGTCATCTCTGTGTCTTCATGTCCTCTGTGTGTCTTCATGTTGTCTCTCTGTCTTCATGTCGTCTGTGTGTCTTCATGTCGCCTCTGTGTCTTCACGTCGTCTGTGTCTTCACGTCGTCTGTGTGTCATCACGTCATCTGTGTCTTGACGTCGTCTCTGTGTCTTCATGTCGTCTCTGTGTCTTCATGTCATGTGTGTTTTCACATCGTCTCTGTGTCTTTGTGTCGTCTCTGTGTCTTCACGTCATCTGTGTGTCTCCATGTCATGTGTGTTTTCACATCGTCTCTGTGTCTTCGTGTCGTCTCTGTGTCTTCACGTCATCTGTGTGTCTTCATGTCGTGTGTTTTCACATCGTCTCTGTGTCTTCGTTTCGTCTCTGTGTCTTCACGTCGCCTCTGTGTTTTCACGTCATCTGTTTGTCTTCATTTCGTCTCTGTGTCTTCACGTCGTCCATTTGTCTCCATGTCATCTGTTTGTCTTCATGTCGCCTCTGGGTCTTCACTTGGTCTGTGTGTCTTCATGTTGTCTCTCTGTCTTCATGTCCTCTGTGTGTCTTCACGTCGTCTCTCTGTCTTCATGTCGTCTGTGTGTCTTCATGTCGCCTCTGTGTCTTCACGTCGTCTGTGTCTTCACGTCGTCTGTGTGTCTTCATGTCATCTGTGTCTTCACGTTGTTTCTGTGTCTTCATGTCGTCTCTGTGTCATCACGTCGTCTGTGTCATCACGTCGTCTGTGTCTTCACGTCGTCTGTGTGTCTTCATGTCATCTGTGTCTTCACGTCGTCTCTGTGTCTTCATGTCATGTGTGTTTTCACATCTTCTCTGTGTCTTTGTGTCCACTGTGTGTCTCCATGTCATGTGTGTTTTCACATCGTCTCTGTGTCTTCGTGTCGTCTCTGTGTCTTCACGTCATCTGTGTGTCTTCACGCCATGTGTGTTTTCACATCGTCTCTGTGTCTTTATGTCGTCTCTGTGTCTTGACGTCGTCTCTGTGTCTTCATGTCGTCTCTGTGTCTTCATGTCATGTGTGTCTTCACATCGTCTCTGTGTCTTCATGTTGTCTCTGTGTCTTCACATCGTCTGTGTGTCTTCATGTCGTCTGTGTGTCTTCATGTCATCTGTCTTCATGTTGTCTGTGTGTCTTCATGTCATCTGTCTTCATGTCGTCTGTGTCTTCACGTCATCTGTCTTTATGTCGTCTGTGTGTCTTCACGTCGTCTCTGTGTCTTCACATCGTCTGTGTGTCTTCATGTCGTCTGTGTCTTCACGTCATCTCTTTTTTCATGTCGTCTGTGTCTTCACATTGTCTGTGTGTCTTCATGTTGTCTGTGTCTTCACGTCGTCTGTGTGTCTTCATGACGTCTGTGTCTTCACGTCATCTGTGTGTCTTCATGTCGTCTCTGAGTCTTCACATCGTCTGTTTGTCTTCACGTCGCCTGTGTCTTCACGTCGTCTCTGTGTCTTCACGTCGTCTGTGCGTCTTCATGTCGTCTGTCTTCACGTCGTCTCTGTGTCTTCACGTCGTCTCTGTGTCTTCATGTCATCGCTGTGTCTTCATGTTGTCTCTCTGTATTCACATCCTCTTAATCTCTGTTGTTTGGAGTTCAGTCTCTGTCCTGTCGATATCGTCTCTCTTCTCCTGTTTGGTTTTTCAGGTGTTTGGAGTCTCGTTAAGTTGATTTCAGTTTATTTTGCTGCTTCACAACAAAAACTTGTACATGACAAAATAACAAGAGACTTTTATTGTGAAGAATCTTCAGGAAATTAAATGTGTTTAATACTGAATTACCCTAACTTTGTTCTTTCTGTCTGTAAATTCTGCAGGGAGGAGGAGTAAAACCAGAAACAGTCATGGTGATGTTTTGTAGATCAACTTGGTCTCGCTTGGTCAGTGACTTATGGCATCAGACACCTATAAAAACAGCTGTCCTTTCACGTCGAGGTCCCTGGGTTCCTCCTGGTGCAGTGGGCCCTTGGTTCCTCCTGGTACAGAGGGCCCTGGGTTCCTCCTGGTGCAGTGGGCCCTGGGTTCCTCCTGGTGCAGAGGGCCCTGGGTTCCTCCTGGTGCAGAGGGCCCTGTGTTCCTCCTGGTGCAGTGGGCCCTTGGTTCCTCCTGGTACAGAGGGCCCTTGGTTCTTCCTGGTACAGAGGGCCCTGGGTTCCTCCTGGTACAGAGGGCCCTTGGTTCCTCCTGGTGTAGAGTGCCCTGGGTTCCTCCTGGTGCAGAGGGCCCTTGGTTCCTCCTGGTGTAGAGTGCCCTGGGTTCCTCCTGGTGTAGAGGGCCCTGGGTTCCTCCTGGTACAGAGGGCCCTGGGTTACTCCTGGTACAGAGGGCCCTTGGTTCCTCCTGGTACAGAGGGCCCTTGGTTCTTCCTGGTGTAGAGTGCCCTGGGTTCCTCCTGGTGCAGAGTGCCCTTGGTTCCTCCTGGTGTAGAGGGCCCTGGGTTACTCCTGGTACAGAGGGCCCTGGGTTACTCCTGGTACAGTGGGCCCTGGGTTCCTCCTGGTGCAGTGGGCCCTAGGTTTCTCCTGGTACAGAGGGCCCTTGGTTCCTCCTGGTGTAGAGTGCCCTGGGGTTCCTCCTGGTACAGAGGGCCCTGGTGTTCCTCCTGGTCATTGATCCTCCAGGACACCATGAGTTGGTTGATGATTTTACACTTCAGTTGTTCCTTCAGGATCCGATGAGTTAAATGTTCCCTTCAGTTTGAGGGACGGGGTGAATCTACAGATTTGATTTATTATTTTCAGCTACAGAACTACTATCCTCTTCCTCTAATAAAAGCAGCCTGCCTCACACACTCTGTCAGGAGCTTTCATCAGAGCAGCTGATTGGTCGGCACAGTGTTGGTGCTGACTCAGCAAATTCCAGCTGTTTAAGTCCCAATGGACCAAAACACTGCTGCACTGCTCCACCTCTCTCCTACACACACACACACACACACACACACACACACACACACACACACACACGCACACACACTGGAAACACTGACACATACTGGTTCTAATGGGAACACTGGGACTCTTCTGATTGGACCAAATCACTGACTAATACACAGAGCAGGAAGTGACATCATGCAGTTGAAACAGACATAAAATAAGACAGAGAGGAAGAAAACATAAAAAATGGAAAAGGTGACTGAGTGAGCATTTTTGTTGGCAGGTCAGCGTGGGTTTCCTCCAGGTGCTCCCACATGTTCTCCTCATGTCAGCGTGGGTTTCCTCCAGGTGCTCCCACATGTTCTCCTCGTGTCAGCGTGGGTTTCCTCCAGGTGCTCCCACATGTTCTCCCCGTGCCAGCGTGGGTTTCCTCCAGGTGCTCCCACATGTTCTCCCCGTGTCAGCGTAGGTTTCCTCCTGGTGCTCCCACATGTTCTCCCCGTGTCAGCGTGGGTTTCCTCCAGGTGCTCCCACATGTTCTCCTCGTGTCACCGTGGGTTTCCTCCAGGTGCTCCCACATGTTCTCCTCGTGTCAGCGTGGGTTTCCTCCAGGTGCTCCCACATGTTCTCTCCGTGTCAGCGTGGGTTTCCTCCAGGTGCTCCCACATGTTCTCCCCGTGTCAGCGTGGGTTTCCTCCAGGTGCTCCCACATGTTCTCCCAATGTCAGTGTGGGTTTCCTCCAGGTGCTCCCACATGTTCTCCCAGTGTCAGCGTGGGTTTCCTCCAGGTGCTCCAGCTTCCTCCCACAGTCCAAAGACATGCAGGTTAATTGGTGACTCTAAATTGTCCGTAGGTGTGAATGGTCGTCTGTCTCTATGTGTCAGTCCTGTGACAGTCTGGTGGATAGGCTCCGCCCCCTCGACCTATAACAGGATAAGTGATTACAGAAAATGAATGAATGCAGCTCCAGACTTTATACTTGATCACATCTCAAATTTCAGTTTCAGCACTCTGGGTTTTGAGACCAGAGGAGTAACATGTTTGAGGGTCTTGTTAATCGAGCACTGGTCTGTCTTTCATCAGTGTATGGATGATTTATTCAGAAAGTCCTTGTCCTCTCAGCAGAGGACACTTCACATTGAACAGCAGACCAACATATAAACTGACAGCTGCAAATACTTAATGGATTCTTAACGTTGTCCTTCAGTCAGCTGACAGGATGAAAGCCTGTTGGACGGAGGAGAGCAGGTGGACACTCTGTTTGTCTGTTAATAAGTGATCACTGTGATTACAGTCCAAACAGCAGCAGAGTTACAGACTGTTTCTGATCTTTGAAATCATCTGAATTTTCCACTTCTGAAGAATTTGTCACTGAAACATTGAATTCCCTGACCTGTGATCAGTTTGGGTTAAATCCCTGACAGCTTTTAAAGAGCATCACTGATGTGTCAATCATCCCGTGGCGGCGACAGTTTGTCTTTCTGAAGACAAACTGCAGCTCTCTGACTTTCATCTGAGCTGAATCTAAAACACATTTCCTCCATCACAGTTTCACCAGAGTTTCATCAGAGGGAGGATTTTACATTAAAGGGACAGTCGGCTGCACTGCAGCAGGACTTCCTTCTGTTCACGCAAAAAGGCACATGTGGAAAAGTCTCGATGACAGACGAGGACACTTTTCTTTTTTTTGGACTTTGTGTTCACAGTGGGACCTTCAGAACACAAGTCACACATAAATTCAGCAAGACACTGTGTCACTAATCAGCAGACGACTGTGAGGTTGTGTTTATGAATCCAACCTCAGTTTATAGTTCTAGTAGTGATGCAGTGTGGTTTATAGTTCTAGTAGTGATGCAGTGTGGTTTATAGTTCTAGTGGTGATGCAGTGTGGTTTATAGTTCCAGTAGCGATGCAGTGTGGTTTATAGTTCTAGTGGTGATGCAGTGTGGTTTATAGTTCTAGTGGTGATGCAGTGTGGTTTATAGTTCTAGTGGTGATGCAGTGTGGTTTATAGTTCCAGTAGCGATGCAGTGTGGTTTATAGTTCCAGTGGTGATGCAGTGTGGTTTATAGTTCCAGTAGCGATGCAGTGTGGTTTATAGTTCTAGTAGTTTTGTTTCCTGTCTCAGTCCTGATGAACTGACTGTGTGTCTGACAGGATCAGTGTTCTGCTCACGTCTCTGCTGCGTTCAAAAAGAATATTTGATGTCTTTATTAACATTAACTGCACCTGGTTGGTCGATGTTAATAATTCAGCAGCTGCTTGATTGGATGTATAAATATTACATCACTGTTTCCCTGCTGTGACAGACAGACAGACAGACACACAGACAGACACACAGACAGACAGACACACAGACAGACACACAGACAGACAGATAGACAGACACACAGACAGACAGATAGACAGACACACAGACACACAGACAGACACACAGACACACAGACAGACACACAGACAGATCAACTGACCCGATGAGGTGACTTGTTGGCGGAGCAGTTAGCCCAGCAGCCCTCTGTGCTGTCAGCAGCAGGTTAACTGTAAACATCACGACTCTTTGTCTTTTTCTTATGTTTTGACTCCATGTTTTTTTTCTCCGTCAACTCTTCCCTCCTCCCCTTCGTCATAAAGACTCCGCCCCTGATGGAGGTGAGATGAGCACACACCTGGCGGGCTGCAGGTCGATTACGGGCAGTCGCAGCTGTGACAGTTCGACAGCAGTGATGGCGGTTTGACAGCTGGTTTTATCCACCCTTCATCTCCACTGCCGCCCCTGGACACACACCTCAGCTCAGAGTCAGCCAATCACAGAGCTCAACACACTGTCACTTGTCCCAGCCAATCACTGACAGACACAGCACCATCGTCTTCATCCTCCAACCTGCCACCCCACAGCTCCACTGCTGACCTCTGCGTCACCACGGAGACGACTGACAGGAGCAAGGTTGCACCAGCACAGAGTCCCGGTGACCTTTGATCAGGCGTCAGCAGAGTCGGGCGTCACAGCAGAGCGTCTGGCGTCAGCAGAGTTGGGCGTCAGTAGAGAGTTGGGCGTCACAGCAGAGCGTCGGGTGTCAGCAGAGCGTCCAGCGTCAGCAGAGTCGGGCATCAGCAGAGAGTCGGGCGTCAGCAGAGCGTCGGGCGTCAGCAGAGCGTCGGCCGTCAGCAGAGTCGGGCGTCAGTAGAGAGTTGGGCGTCACAGCAGAGCGTCGGGTGTCAGCAGAGCGTCCAGCGTCAGCAGAGTCGGGCATCAGTAGAGAGTT
>JAGQAX010000003.1:48611118-48631118 GCA_019142605.1 Cephalopholis sonnerati
TGACATGGCGTCCATGGTTATGCAAAGTGCATGTGACGGAGCTCTGCAGCCTTCGGGGGGCGCTGTGTGACCTGCAGACTGATGAACACCTGATCAGTATTCACAGGTGGAGAAATCAAACGCATGCAGATGGAGCTCTGCTGACTGCAGCCTGTCTGATTAATGAGGAGGAGGAGGATGAAGCGCCCTGATCTTCATCATCAGCTGCATCAGCAGCTGATAATCAAACACAATCAGAAGTGACATCACTGCAGCCATGGTGAAGATGATGAGGAGGAGGAAGAGGAGGATGATGATGATAAGGAGGATGAGGAAGAAGAGGAGGAGGGTGATGCGGGGGGGGGGGGGGGGGGGGGCGTTACTGCAGCAGGGTGCTTAGTGACAGTCGGTCGGGGGGGGGGGGGCTGCGTTTACTCATCTAACCACAGAAGAAGAAGCTGAGATCAGTCAGCTGACTGCGTCTCTGTGAACTGATCAGGTGATCATGTCGTAGGTTAAACAAACACACACAGTACACACTGACTGTGGTCCCCACAACTCTGTGTCCTGTCCTGTTACTGAACACCCAACATGACCTGACTCAGACCCTGCCCCTGATCTTGTCCCCCAGGTCCAGACCCTGACACTGACTTGATCCTAACTCAGACCTGAACTCCAAACTTCAAACTTTATTTATTTATATAGCACTTTTCATACAAACAAGTGTAACACAAAGTGCTTTACAAGACAAACAAGATGAAATAAAACAAAACAAAATATAAATAGATAAAAATGAAAACCCATCCTTCCCACCCCCGTCCAAACAAACACACATACACGCACGCACAAATGCACATACACGCAAACACGCACACACACACACGCACACACATACACATACACACACAAAGATAAAATGTTGATATGGCTCGACACCGAGGGTCCAGGTGAGGACAACGTGAGGGGGCCGTCCGCAACAAGAGGCGCCACAGCTCTCATCCACGGGGAGCACCGCCCCAGGGACCCCCATCTGGGCCGGGGTGCACACTGAGTGGTCCCCAGGACAGCGCCCCCCCCATGGAGAGCAGGCATAACTAGCGCTGCGGAGGGCCCCCATGAGGAAACACTGGAGCTAAAAACTAAGATATGCATCAGTCTAGAAACTGTAAAAAGAGAAGAGAGAAGATTTAAGAAAATTTAAAGGTAATATAAATAAATAAAAATAAAAATCATTAGAAACATTGAGGATTAAATATTAATAAAAGAAATAAATAGCTATAAGGAAGTAAATTAAGTAGGTCAACTAAAAGCTAAACTAAAAAGGTGGGTCTTGAGCCTCCTTTTAAAAATATCAACAGTCTCTGCGGCCCTGAGGTTTCCGGCAGGCTGTTCCACAAACGGGGGCCATAATGGCTGAATGCTGCCTCACCGTGGGTTTTGGTTTTAACTCGTGGAACAATAAAAAGGCCAGTGCCAGAGGACCTCAGGGTCCGCGAGGGCTGATATGGTAAAAGCAGGTCGGATAGATAAGAGGGCCCAAGGCCATTAACACATTTAAAAACCAGTAAAAGAACCTTAAAATCAATCCTGAAACGGACGGGGAGCCAATGCAGCGATTTTAAAACAGGTGTAATGTGCTCCCGCCCTCTGGTCCTCGTCAGCACGCGAGCGGCTGAGTTCTGTAGTAATTGTAGATTATTAATACTCTTTTTGGGAAGACCAGAGAGCAGGGCATTACAGTAATCTAGCCGACTAGAGATAAAAGCATGCATCAGCACCTCCGTACTGGCCTGAGAGAGAAATGGGCGGACCCTGGCTATGTTCTTAAGATGGTAAAAACCAATCTTAGTAATGTTCTTTATGTGTTGAATAAAAGTGAGCTCATGGTCAAAAATAACGCCCAGGTTCTTTACAGATTGTGATGGTTTAAAATCCTGTAGTTTTGGTAAAAGTTTCTCTCTCTGACCTTCAGGACCGATAACTAAAACCTCAGTTTTGTCCTGGTTGAGCTGTAGGAAATTTTCTGCCATCCATGACTTAATATCTAAAATGCAGTTAAAAAGGGCATCAAGTGGCCCTGAGTCATCAGGAGACACGGCGATGTACAGCTGTGTATCATCAGCGTAACTATGGAAACTGATGCCGTGTCTCCTGATGACGTCCCCCAGGGGAAGCATGTATAGATTAAAAAGAAGTGGACCTAAAATTGACCCCTGGGGAACCCCACACCTGATTTCATGCATTCTGGAAGAGCATGTATCCATACTTACAAAGAAAGATCGATCTGTGAGATAGGAGTTGAACCAGTTAAAAACAGTACCAGAGAGGCCGACCAGGTGCTTCAGCCGATTTAGTAAAATGTGATGGTCTACTGTATCGAAAGCAGCGCTAAGATCCAGCAGAACCAAGACTGTGAGTTTATGATTATCTAAATTGCACCTGATGTCATTTAAAATTTTTACAAGAGCTGTCTCGGTACTGTGGTTCATCCTAAAACCAGATTGAAACTTCTCTAAAATACTGTTTCTCTTTAAAAAATAATTTACTTGGTTAAAAACCAGTTTTTCTAAAATTTTACTTAAAAACAGTAAGTTGGATACAGGTCTGTAGTTATTAAAAATGCTGTAGTCTAAATTGCTCTTCTTCAGAAGGGGCTTCACCACCGCCGTTTTATAGGCAGTGGGGAAGACACCCGTCTGAAGAGAGCAATTTACTATGTTTAAAATCTGTTCCTCAAAGAATTCATAAAATGTCTTTAAAAGTGATGTGGGAATTGGGTCTAAAAGGCAGGTTGTTGGGTTTACCTGGGAGAAAACTCGACCAAGTCTGGACCTCAAACCAGCCAAATGAGGACCAGCCAAAAATGTCCTCAGTATGTAGCAAGAAAGAAGCGTATAAATGTTTCAGGACGTGCGTCCTATATGTTTTATAGAAGTGTATAAATGTTAACTTCAGTCATGGGGGTGAGACTAAACCCAAACGCAGCACTCTGAGGCAGGCGGACAGTTGATCAGGACTTTCATTAAAACAAGGGAAGAGGAACAGACAGGTAATTCTTCGGGCTCATACAGTCTCTGGGTTCAGGGTCCAGGGAATGAGCTGACAGGTAGACAACAGAAGGACACACACACACACACACACACACACACACGGCAGTGACAGAAGGTGGGAACACTCACGTAAAAATGTCGTGGCAGCAAAACACCACACAGCCACAGGCAGACAGAAACCAGAGGTGTGGAGGCAGAACTCGTGGTCCGGGACAGAAGACAGGTCAGAGGCAGGCGGGGGCGGCACCGGGGGATCAAGCTGAAGGTGAGTGCTGGAAAGTCTCGCATGAGGTGGAAGAACAATCTGGTGCTAAGGACAAGCTGATGAGCAGCAGCTGTGTGAACAGGTGAGTGATGAGGGGGCGGGGCTGCTGGCAGTGTGCAGGTGAATGGAAAATTACCAGGAGCAGGTGAGGGAGAGAAGGGAAGCAGAATGCAGGCTGTGACAACGGCTGGTTAATGAGATTAATTTCTCTTTTATTTGCAGGCTCAGATGATTGGACGTTCATCGCGGACATTCGTGAGCACAGCAGCGTTCAGCGTATTTATGATTGTAGCTGTTGCTCCAACGTTTCCATGGCAACGAGTGAAACAGACTTGAGGCCCGACTGTCAGCGGCTTTCAGTTTCTGCTTTTCCAGACTTTACGTAATGACAGTGAACACGTCACAGTGTGTGCGGCTGCAGAGGGTGGACATTTGGATTCAGCTGCTGTTTCCCTCTGTCTGCAGGGATCTGAGGACCTGATGGAGGACAGGCCGCCACCGATCGATCATCATCATCCTCGTCTTCCTCCGTCCTGACCTCCATCATCCTGCCGCTTCAGCACTTCAACACACCGATTACATTCACACCTCTGAGAGAGAAACACTGCTGCACTCTGACTGAGTGTTAATTAAAACACAGCTCATGATAATCCCCCCCCCCCACCTCCACCCCCTCCAACTCGCCGCCCCCCCCGACCCTGTCGAAGGTGAAGCAGCAGCGTCCTGTTGATCAGTCGATACGAGCTGATGGAGCCTCAGAACGCCGATCAATAACTTCTGACGGTGGGGGAGGGGGAGTCTGATGCTAACAATGCTAATGACACATGCACGCACACACACACGCGCACGCACGCACACACGCACACACACACACACACAGTGAGCAGAGGATCGTGGGAAACGGCCCACCCAGGTATTGATCAGTGAGGGTGAGGGGGCGGAGTGTGTGTGTTGAATCAGTGATGAGCGGCAGCAGCTGCCTGGGAGCCTCTGAGCAGGGCAGCGAGGTGTGAAGACTGAAACCAACAACATCCATCAGCACTGCATTCAGACCAGTCACAGCCTGCTCCGAGCTAACATGCTAACATGTCTCTGCTGAACAAAAAACTGACCTGAACTGTGGAAGTGAAGTAACCTTGAAACAGAGCGACATGGCGACTGGGCCGCTCACTGAGAGATAACACACCCTCACTGTGTGTGTGTGTGTGTGTGTGTGTGTGTGTGTGTGTGTTGTGACATCAGCAGGTCGTCTCAGCCGGAGGAGATGAAGCTCAGCTTCCTGTCTGCGCTCTGATTAACAGACGACCTGCTGATGTCACAACAACACAAACTTTGTTTCCTCCTCGTTGAATTCAAACGATAAATTTACTCACACACACAAAAAAAAATTAAGAGGTGAGGGTTCAGAAAGAGTTTCCTGTGTGAGGTGTGTGTGTGTGTGTGTGTGTGTGTGTGTGTGTGTATCTGTGTGGATGAAGCAGAAACAGACAGAGTGAATACATGAAGACATGAGGAGACCGTCACCTTCCTCACATGAACTCATGAAACACATCACGTTTTCACGCATCTGAGCTCTTTAAATCAACACTTCTTCTTCGGCTGTGGATTTATGGCAAAAGTCAGCTGATCACATGTTGGACTCACACTGACGCCACAGGAGTGGACGGATAGTCTTACCTCACATGTACCAACATACCAACATACCCACATACCAATGTACCAACATACCAACGTACCAACGTACCAACATACTCACTTACCAACGTACCAACGTACTCACGTACCCACATACCAACGTCCCAACATACCCACATACCAACATACTCACATACCAACATACCAACATACCGATGTACCAATGTACCCACATACCAATGTACCAACGTACCAACATACCAATGTACCAACGTACCAACGTACCCACATACCCACATACCAATGTACCAACATACCAATGTACCAACGTACCAACATACCCACATACCAACGTACCAACGTACCCATATACCAATGTACCCACGTACCAACATACCCATTTACCAACGTACCCACGTACCAACATACCAATGTACCAACAAACCCACATACAAACGTACCAACATACCAATGTACCAACATACTAACATACCCATATACCTACGTACCCACGTACCCATATACCAACGTCCCCACGTCCCAACGTACCAACATACTCACATACCAACATACCAACATACCAACGTACCCACATACCAACATACCAATTTACCAACGTACCCACATATCCACATGCCAATGTACCCACATACCAATGTACCAACGTACCAACATACCCACATACCAATGTACCAACGTACCAACATACCCACATACCAATGTACCAATGTACCAACATTCCCACATACCAATGTACCAACAAACCCATATACCAATGTACCAACATACCCACATACCAACATACCAATGTACCAACGTACCAACATACCAATTTACCAACGTACCCACATACCCACATCCCAATGTACCAATGTACCCACATACCCACATACCAATGTACCAACGTACCCACATACCAATGTACCAACGTACCAACATACCCACATACCAATGTACCAACGTACCAACGTACCAACATACCCACATACCAATATACCAACGTACCAACATTCCCACATACCAATGTACCAACATACCCACACACCAATGTACCAACATACCCACATACCAACATACCAATGTACCAACGTACCAACGTACCAACGTACCCACATACCAATGTACCAACGTACCAACATACCAATGTACCAACAAACCCACATACAAACGTACCAACATACCAATGTACCAACATACTAACATACCCATATACCTACGTACCCACATACCAACGTACCCACGTCCCAACGTACCCATACACCAACATACCCACATAACAACATACCCACATACCACCATACCCACATACCAACATACTCACATACCAACATACCCACATACCAACATACCAATGTACCCACGTACCAACATACCCACATACCAACGTACCAATGTACCCACATACCAATGTACCAACATACCCACGTACCCACATACCCACGTACCCACATACCAACGTACCCACATACCAACGTACCAACATACCCACATACCAACATACTCACATACCAACATACCAACGTACCCACATACCAACATACCAACATATCCACATACCGATGTACCCACATTCCAACGTACCCACGTACCCTCATACACACATACCAATGTACCAACGTACCCACGTACCCACATACCAACGTACCAACATACTCACATACCAACATACCCACATACCAACATACCAACATATCCACATACTGATGTACCCACATTCCAACGTACCCACGTACCCTCATACCCACATTCCAACGTACGAATGTACCCACGTACCCACGTACCCTCATACCCACATACCAACGTACCAACATACCCATGTACCCACATACCAATGTACCAACAAACCAACATACCCACATTCCAACATACTCACATACCAACATACCAACATACCCACATACCAACATACTCACATACCAACATACCCACATACCAACATACCCACATACCAACGTACCAACATACCCACGTACTCACATACAACGTACCAACGTACCCACATACCAACATACTCACATACCAACATACCAACATACCCACATACCAACGTACCAACGTACCAATATACCCACGTACCCACATACCAACGTACCCACATACAACGTTCCAACGTATCCACATACCAATGTACCAACATACCCACATACCAAAGTGCCCACATACCAACATACCCACATACCAACGTACCAACATACCAACGTATCCACATACCAACATACCCACATACCAACGTATCCACATACCAACGTACCCACATACCAACATACCCACGTATCAACGTACCAATGTACCCACATACCGACGTACCCACATATCAACGTACCCACATACTCATGTACTTTTGGAAAACAACGTTCTTGATGAAACAAACCAAAAGAAGGACATTAAATTCCACCACATAGTGTCATGTTCCACGATGTCAAATCAATTCAAACCACACCAAATCAATCAATCAATCAATCAATAAATGAAACGCATCAATCAATCAGTCAATCCAATTGATTTTTTATACAGCACGTGTAGAGAGGACACAGTGATGCCAACAATAGATCAGTAAATAAACCCAGTAAGAACGACAGGAGACACCAGAGGACATGTCTGTCCTCAGGTTTGTCTTCTGAGACTGACCTGTGAATTTATCAGTAGATGGTCGTGGGACTGATTGATGACAGCCAATCAGAGATCAGAGAGGTCACAGTCAAGGTGACAGCCTGCCAGAGGAGGGGTCATGTTACAGGAAGCAGCAGAGCCCAGCGGGGACGCTCTGAATTATTGATCTACTTAATGGACAAACTTTCATTTTTTCTGCCGTCATGTTGAGTTTTGACTCTGAGAGGACAACAGCCACCGCCACCTGAGATTCCCCATGAGGCCTCTGTCACCAGGACGCCAAGGAGACACCACACACCTCATTGTGTCCATGAGAGAGACAGACAGACAGACAGACAGACAGACAGACAGACGGACAGACACACAGACACACATGCACAGACAGACACACACATGCACAGACAGACAGACAGAGACAGACAGCTGACTGAGAGACACATGGAGAGCACTGTTTAGTTGGACGTTGTGATCTCACAACAACACTTCTGGTCTGTGATTTCAAAATAAAAGTGTGATGACATCTGTCTCGTCTTCAAACGTCAGAGATGTGTTGATTTTTGTCTCACGTCATGACGTCATCATAAAATCCGAGAGTTGATGTCATGACAGCGATGACAGTGACACCATCAGTGACACTGATACTGTCACCATCACCGTCATCATTATCACCGTATCACTGTGTTACGCCCCGGTCTAGGGGTGTGAGTGCGCAACATAAGACACACGGGAACACAAGTATAAATGTACAGGTGAGCAATTTATTGCTACACACTCCAATGACACACGGTACAATATCGCACACAAAATGGAGCAAAAGACTTCAGGGTGAGCCCAGGCCAAAACAACAAACAAAAAACAACCTGTCTACCGACGGGCGAAATAACTGATTCCTAACGAAAACAAAAGAAACAAAAATACAATACATCACCACCAATGGCAATGACAATGTCAGTAAAAATGTTTCAGGATGTATGAATGACCTCACGGACACGCTCTGAGACAGCTCTCAGATCTGTGATGTTCATTTGCAGAGAGCAAAAAACTGGCGACCTCAACAGGAAATGGTGAAAACACAAACAGGAAGGAGAAGTCCTCTCCAAACTCTGGACCTTCGTGACTTCAGCCTCTGAAGGTTGTTTTCTCTTTACTGGCGGATTTATGACACAGCGGCCCCAAACTGATCCTGACACCACACGGAGAAATATAAACGTCTGGTGTCGCCACCACTGACAGGAATCATGGTGATGATGATGATGGTGATGATGGTGATGGTGATGATGGTGATGATGATGATGATGATGATGATGGTGATGATGATGATGGTGATGGTGATGATGATGATGATGATGATGATGATGGTGGGGTGATGATGGTGATGATGATGGTGATGATGATGATGATGGCGATGATGGTGATGATGATGGTGATGATGGTGATGATGGTGGTGATGATGGTGATGATGATGGTGATGATGGTGATGGTGATGATGGTGATGATGATGATGGTGATGATGGTGATGGTGATGATGGTGATGATGATGATGATGGTGATGGTGATGGTGATGATGATGATGATGATGATGATGATGGTGATGGTGATGATGATGATTGTGATGATGATGATGATGATGATGGTGATGATGATGATGGTGATGATGATGATGATGATGATGATGGTGATGATGATGATGATGGTGGTGATGATGGTGATGATGATGGTGATGAAGATGATGGTGATGATGGTGATGATGGTGGTGATGATGGTGATGATGATGGTGATGAAGATGGTGATGATGATGATGGTGATGGTGATGGTGATGATGATGGTGATGATGTTGGTGATGATGGTGATGATGGTGATGAAGATGGTGATGATGATGATGATGATGATGGTGATTATGGTGATGATGATGGTGATGATGGTGATGATGGTGATGATGATGGTGATGAAGATGGTGATGATGATGGTGATGATGGTGATGGTGATGATGATGATGATGGTGATGGTGATGATGGTGATGATGATGGTGATGATGGTGGTGATGATGGTGATGATGATGGTGATGAAGATGGTGATGATGGTGGTGATGATGGTGATGATGATGGTGATGAAGATGGTGACGATGACGGTGATGATGTTGGTGATGTAGTAGAGCTAAGTCAGGGAGATGCAGTAACAGGACATGAATGTTAGCAAAGGAGAGAGAGAGAGAGGAGGAGAGAAGGGGCTGGGTGTATTATAGGAGGTCCCCCGGCAGACTAGGCCTATGTCAGCCTGACTAGGGGCTGGTCCAAGACAAGCCTGAGCCAGCCCTAACTATAAGCTTTATCACAAAGGAAAGTCTTAAGTCTAGTCTTAAAAGTGGAGACGGTGTCTGCCTCCCGGACCGAAACAGGAAGGTGATTCCACAAAAGAGGAGCCTGATAGCTGAAGGCTCTGGCCAGTGCAGAGAAGCTAAAACAGGAGAAATATGATCTCGTTTCTTAGTTCCTGTCAGTACACGTGCCGCCGCGTTCTGGATTAGCTGGAGAGTTTTCAGGCACTTATTAGAGCTACCTGATAATAGAGAATTACAGTAATCCAGCCTCGAGGTAACAAACGCATGGACCAATTTTTCTGCATCTTTTAGTGACAGGATAGGCCTAATTTTCGCAATATTACACAGATGAAAAAATGCAGTCCGAGACGTTTGTTTTAAATGGGAGTTAAAAGACAAATCTTGATCAAATATTACTCCGAGGTTTCTTACGGTGGTGCTAGAGCCCAGAGCAATGCCATCCAGAGAAACTATATCATCAGATAAAGAGTTTCTGAGCTGTTTGGGGCCCAGAACAATAACTTCAGTTTTGTCTGAATTTAACATCAGGAACTTGGTGGTCATCCAGGTTTTTATATCTTTAAGGCATTTCTGAAGTTTAGTTAATTGATCCGTTTCTTCTGGCTTTATCGATAAATACAACTGTGTATCATCCGCATAACAATGGAAATTTACATCGTGATATCTGTCACAGTCTGCTCTGCCCCTCTCCCGCTCTGCTGCTCAGCCACACCCCTCATCAGCTTAACTGCTTCCACCTGCTGCTGTCACCTGCTCACCATCTCCAATCAAGCCAGCATATATGCAGCTTCACTCCACTCACTCTTTGCCAGATTGTCTTCACTTTCATGCCTGACTCTCCAGCACTTGTTCCCGGACTGCTTACCTGGTATCGACCCGACTTGCTTCCAACCTTTGCTTCACATCTCAGCCCCGGTAAATCCACCAGCCTTCTGTCCCCAACTACAAGTATTGCCTGACTGTTCTCTGTTCCTCGTCTGCCTGTGGCTGGTTGACACTCAGCCTGTTCCTGCTCAGCCAAAAGATTCACCTTGTCAGCTTTACCTCGCCAGCTCACTCCTCTGGTGCCGTCAGCCCCGCCGACACCGTCTCAAGGTCTGGATCCACACCCAGCCCTCATCTGAACCACTTTCCAGGAAGACTTCCATCAGCAGTGAGTTTGTGCTATTTCCCCTCCACCACACTCGTTGAGCGTGTTGAGAACTTTTGGACAATTAGCTGCTCATGAGTCCCAGGCACTCCCTACCTGCCCCGTTGGTCCTGTGATAACTTGCTTGCCTGGTACATGGGAGACTCGGATTCGAATCCTGCTATACTCACCTGCTCTGCTCTACTGCACCTTCTGGTTAGCTGTATTCCTGCTTTAACCTGCTGAATAAAGACTGTTAATACAAAAAACCTGGTTCATTTGTGCTGCAATTGGGTTCACCCTATACCCGTTACAGATTTCTAATGATGTTACATAAGGGAAGCATATATAGAGTGAATGGAATTGGTCCAAACACTGAACCTTGAGGAACTCCAAAACAAACTTTAGTACGTGAAGATCATTCATTATGAACGTGAACAAACTGAAAACGATCAGATAAATAAGATTTAAACCATCTTAGTGCAGAACCTTTAAGGCCAATTGAACGTTCCAGTCTCTGTAGCAGAATTTGATGGTCAATGGTGTCAAATGCGGCACTAAGATCTAGTAAAACAAGTACAGAGACGAGTCCTTGGTCTGAAGCAATCAGGAGATCATTTGTAATTTTAACTAGTGCTGTGATGCTCAGTGCTATGATGGGCCCTAAATCCTGACTGAAATTCCTCAAATAAATTATTGTCATGGAGAAAGTCGCACAGCTGGTCTGTGACTACTTTCTCAAGGATCTTTGAGAGAAAGGGAAGATTTGATATTGGTCTTGTAACTCTTTATGTCAAGGTTAGGATAGAATTACCAGATTAACCTGGAATATTAACATTTACACTGCACACCAAAGCTAGGTTCAGCTCGTGAAGTAAATTGGCAATGACCACAATATATACATGATGAAAAAGTAGTAACAATATTTATTCAATATATTACAGAACCAGGAAAAAAAACAGGTAAAGAAAACAATATTTTCCCCCAATAGTCAGTCAGTATGAAAAGTTCAGTCAAGTCAGTAATATCAAATGTTTCAGTTCAGTTCAATTCCTGTATCACTTGTATTGTTGAATAAAAGAAATTAAAGCTAAAGGCCTTTCTTTGTAAATCACTACCCGGGCAGTGTGAAAACAACGTTGGAGATCTCATAAGTCTTATCAGTAATCCAAGGGAATGCGTCCAGTCCACTGGCTCGAACAGGTTGGTGGGCGCTGGTCAAAGTCACGCACATGGACATCCAGAATCGCTGGCTCGCCGTTCAATCAACCAACAGTGGCAGAAAATCAAAGTGTACAAGAAAAACCAATCTGCACACAGCGGCACAGAGTATTCCATTAGTACTGTACAGTGTTTTGTTATCACTCTCATTTCAATAAACATTCAACTGTCATATTGAAACTTAATCTCATCTCAGCAAAATCATTCAGACTCGTTACATTGAAGATGAATGGAAATCTATATCATTCAGTTTAAATCCAACAGATGTTTGCCATCGTGCATCTTAACATCAGTTTCAAATGACTTGGGACATAGTCAAAGAAAACATGAATAGTGCAAAATGTTCCCTTACACAGTAGACTAGATTTCTTGAGAAAAATGTTCACGTTACAGTGACATCATATCTCATATGAATCACATAAAATTAGTTCACAAATATCTTTAATGCAGCTTCAAGCCTGAAAACATTAGCCCTGTAGAGTTACCTCGTAGCTGTAAACATAAAATGAACACACTCGCATTGTGCCATTTCAGACTTCATTACATGGCACACACGTATCTAATTAAAATGGTGTTCTAATCCAGAACGAGAAGATTAACACCAATAAGAAAAACGATGGTACTGTCAAAATCAGAACGAGGGCTAAACATGACATCTCTGCCTTTCTCTGATTGGTTTAAGACACAAATAGTAACAACAACAGCAACATAAAATACAAATAACATGAACTTTAATTGTCTTGACCTTGTGAATCTAAGTGGAACTGAGCTAGCATGCTAGCGAGCACGTTGCCGTTATACTCACCGGAGACTCATATCAAAGTTATCCTGGAAGGACGATGTAGACGATGTTGACAACTAGCTGTCAAATACTATCATGCAATTAACTGCGGTAGAAATAAATAAACTCTTATAAACATCAAAGTCACTCTTCATTTACTCCAAAACTGCACTCTCGATAGCTTCTGATTGTGGTTCTTCGGGGGGGGTGGGGGGTAGAAAGTTGATTTTCTCTACGGTGGCTCTATAGAGTGGAGCACCATCTTTGGGGAGATGAATCATGACAACCACAGTTATAGCAAACTACAGTGTTGATGATTGTGTGTGTCTGTCAATGATGTATCCTCAAATAAATTATTGTCATGGAGGAAGTCACACAGCTGGTCTGCAACCACTTTCTCAAGGATCTTCGAAAGAAAGGGAAGATTTGATATTGGTCTATAGTTGGCTAACACCTCTGGATCCAATGTGGGCTTTTTTAACAGAGGTTTAATTACAGCTACCTTAAAAGACTGTGGTACATAGCCCGTTAATAAAGATATATTGATCATGTCTAGTATGCAAGTGTTAACTAAAGGTAAGACTTCCTTAAGTAGCCTAGTTGGGATGGGGTCCAATAGACACGTTGATGACTTGGATGAAGAAATCATTGAGGTCAATTGTTGAATAGAAATCAGGGAGAAGCAATCGAAATATGTATCAGCACTTATAGCTGTGTTTGAAGGCAGATTAGTACTGTTAGAGGGCAGGAGGTCATGAATTTTGTCTCTAATAGTTAGAATGTTGTCATCAAAAAAGCTCATAAATCATTACTGCTAAGGGCTAAAGGAATACAAGGCTCAATAGAGCTGTGACTCTCAGTCAGCCTGGCTACAGTGCTGAAAACAAACCTGGGGTTGTTCTTATTGTCTTCTATTAATGATGAGTAATAGTTTGCTCTGGCATTGCGGAGGGCCCTCCTATATGTTTTTAGACTATCTAACCAGATTAAACGAGAATCTTCCAGTCTGGTCAATCGCCAGTTCCTTTCAAATTTTCGTGATATTTGTTTTAATTTTCTGGTTTGGGAGTTATACCAGGGAGCAAACTGTCTTTGCTTTGTGAACTTATTTTTAAGAGGTGCTACAGAGTCGAGTGTTGTTCGCAGCGAGCCTGCAGCGCTATCGACAAGGGTAAGGCAAGCCAAGTTTTTTTGTATAGCACCATTCGTACAGAAGGCAAGTCAGAGTGCTTTACAGAAGCAGAGAAATACATTACAAACAAAAACATTAAAATTTAAACATTATATTAAAAACACTGGAATTAAAATAGAAAAGAAACAGTAAAAGTCTAATTTAAAAACAATAAAACAAGCAGATAAAATAGCTAAAAGTGATTAAATGAAGTTATGGGAAAGCTGCAGTAAACAATAATGTTTTCAGCCCTGATTTAAATGAGCTGACAGTTTGTGCACACCTCAGGTGTTCAGGGAGTTTGTTCCACAGGTGAGGAGCATAGAAGCTAAATGCTGCTTCACCCTGCTTGGTTCTGACCCTGGGAACACTGAGTAAACCTGTCCCTGATGACCTGAGGGGTCTGGATGCTTAATACCCAACAAGCAGTGACTTGTAGACCAGTAACAGGATTTTAAAATCTATCCTTTTACACACAGGGAGCCAGTGCAGTGATTTAAGGACAGGTGTGATATGGTCCATTTTCCTGGTGTTGGTCAGGACTCTGGCAGCAGCATTCTGGATGAGCTGCAGCTGCCTGATTGATTTTTTACTGAGACCTGTAAAGACACCGTTACAATAATCTAACCTACTGAAAACAAATGCATGAACAAGTTTTCAGTGTCTTGTTTAGACAGAAATCCCTTAATTCTTGCTGTGTTTTTAAGATGGTAATAGGCTGATTTAACAACAGTCTTATGTGGCTGTTAAAATTCAGGTCTGAGTCCATAACTACACAAAGATTTCTGGCTTGGTCTGTAGTTTTTAGTGTCATTGAGGCAAGTTAATCATTGACCTCAAGCCTTACATTTTTGGGACCAAACACAATGACTTCTGTCTTTTCTGTATTGAGCTGAAGGAAATTCTGGCCCATCCACTGATCGATTTGTTGGATACACTCACTCAGCGACTGTAAGGGGCTGTAGTCATGTGGTGACACTGTAATGTAGAGTTGTGTGTCATCAGCATAAGTGTGGTAAGAGATGTTATGGTACTCCATAATTTGAGCGAGGGGGAGCATGTAGATGACAAGATAATCAATTTGGGAGACTTTAAAGTCGGTACGGGAAACCTCAGTTACAGAGGGTATTAAATTTAACGTCAATAGAATCATTTCCCTAAATTTTGCTACTGCACTATCTGATAAACACCTAGTGCAGTAACTGTTACTGAGTGGTGAGTAATCCAGTAGACAGAAATCAAAAGTTATTAAGTAATGATCTGATAGAGAGGGATTCTCTGGAAAGACCACTAAGTTATTAATCTCAATTCCATATGCCAGAGCTAGATCGAGGGTGTGGTTAAAACGGTGAGTGGGCTTATGTACACTTTGACTGCAGCCAATGGAGTCTAATAATCTGATAAACGCAGTAGCGAGGGAGTGATTATCAACATCCACGTGGATATTGAAATCGCCTACAATAATAACTTTATCTGATTTCAGGACTAAACTGGATAAAAACTCTGAGAATTCAGATAAGAATTCTGAATACGAGCCAGGAGCACGGTACACTATAACAAATAGAAGAGGCTGTGAGGTTTTCCAGGTCGGATGTAAAAGACTAAGGACAAGGCTTTCAAAGGATTCATAATCTAGTTTAGGTTTAGGGCTGATTGATAGACTAGAGTTAAAAATGGCTGCAACTCCCCCTCCTCAGCCGCTGCCTCGAGGAACATGGGTATTATTATGACTGGGAGGAGTGGATTCATTTAGACTAACATATTCATCTTGACACAGCCAGGTTTCGGTGAGGCTGAGTAAATCAATATGATTATCTGATATTAATTCGTTTACTAACACTGCTTTGGAAGATAACGATCTGACATTTAACAGTCCACATTTAATTCTCCTGTTTTGTCTTTCTGTCACGGAAGAGGTTTTAATTTTTATCAGGTTGTTATGTACAACTCCTCTATGTTTGACTTTACATTTAAATAATTTAGGAGGTCGGGGGACAGACACCGTTTGTATGACACTATGGGTGGGTGACTGCTCTAGAAGCTCAGAGAAGTGTTTTACACTGTGACTCTGATTCCTGGTCTCAACTCTGTGTTGTCATGGTTTTAGATCACTAATAAACTTGTCCAGGTTTCTAGATATGAGAGCAGCTCCATCCAAAGTGGGATGAATGCCATCTCTCCTAATCAGACCAGGTTTTCCCCAGAAGGTTTTCCAATTATTAACGAAGCCCACATCGTTTGCTGGACACCACCTGGACAGCCAGCGATTGAATGATGACATGCGGCTAAACACATCATCAGTGGTCAGATTTGGCAGGGGTCCAGAGAAAATTACGGAGTCCGACATAGTTTTTGCATACTGACACACCGAAGCAACATTAATTTTAGTGACCCCCGATTGGCGTAACCGGGTGTCATTAATGCCGACGTGAATAACAATCTTACTGAATCTACGTTTAGCCTTAGCCAGCAGTTTTAAATTTGATTCAATGTCGCCCGCTCTGGCCCCAGGGATACATTTGACTATGGTCGCTGGTGTCGCTAACTTCACGTTTCTCAAAATAGAGCTGCCACTTACCAGAGTTTTCTCCTCAGCGGGTGTGTCGCTGAGTGGGGAAAAATGGTTAGAAATGTGAACGGGCTGGTGGTGAGCCGTGGGCTTCGGCCTGGTACTATGCTTCCCTCGGACAGTCACCCAGTCTCCTGGCTGCACAGGAGTTACTGGAGGACCGCTAACAGAGGCTATGCTAAGTGGCTCCCTGCCAGCTTCAGGGGGCTGGCTAACTACCGCAGCTATAGAGTGACTCTCCATGGTGCAGAGCCGAGCTTCTAATTGACTAAGCCTCGCCTCCAACGCAGAAAATAAACTACATTTCTCACATGTACCATTATCGCTAAAGGAGGCAGAGGAATAACTAAACATCTGGCACACCGAGCAAGAGAGAGCAGGCGAAGAAGCCATCACTAGGTGCTAAGCTAAGGTAGCTAACAAGGCTAAACGTGTGTAAACAAGCAAAGATTAACAAGAAAGTCGTTTAAAGAAGCGGAGTGAGTGATTAACAGAACTAGTGTGGGTTAAGAAGTGAAGATGTTTAACAGCTGAAGTGAGGAGAATAAGAACAAAAGAAGCTGGTGAGAGGTCACTACAGCAGCAGAGAGACGCTAACACAGAAACACCGGAAATGACACGCTTACCGCAGTACGTCAGCCCTGTGTTCATCATGTGTTCATGTGGTCATGTGATCATGTGTTCATCATGTATTCATGTGTCCATCATGTGGCCATCATGTGTTCATCATGTGTTCATGTGTTCATCATGTATTCATGTCATCTTGTGTTCATCATGTGTTCATTATGTGTTCATGTGTTCATCATGTGTTCATGTGTGCATGGTGTGTTCATGTGTTCATCATGTGGTCATCATGTGTTCATCACGTGTTCATGTGGTCATCATGTGTTCATCATGTTTTCATCATGTGTTCATGTGGCCATCATGTGTTCATCATGTATTCATGTGGTCATGTGTTCATCATGTGTTCATTATGTATTCATGTGCCCATCATGTGTTCATCATGTGTTCATCGTGTGTTCATGGTGTGTTCATCATGTGGTCATCATGTGTTTATCATGTGTTCATGTGCTCATCATGTGTTCATCATGTGTTCATCATGTATTCATGTGTTCATCATGTCTCCATCGTATGGTCATCATGTCATTATGTGGTCATCATTTGTTCATGTGTTCATCATGTGTTCATGGTGTTCATCATGTATTCATCATGTGTTCATGTGGTCATCATGTGTTCATCATGTATTCATGTGTTCATGGTATTTTCATCGTGTGGTCATCATGTCATTATGTGGTCATCATGTGTTCATGTGGTCATTGTGTGTTTATGTGTCCATCATGTGTCCATCATGTGGTCATTGTGTGTCTTCATGTGTCCATCATGTGTCCATCTGTGTGTTCATGTGGTCATCATGTGTTCATCATGTGGTCATCTGTGTGTCTCATGTGTTCATCATGTGTCCATCATGTGTTCATCATGTGGTCATCATGTGTTCATGTGTTCATCATGTGTTCATGTGGTCATGGTCATGTGTTCATCATGTATTCATGTGTCCATCATGTGTTCATCATGTATTCATGTGTCCATCATGTGGTCACCATGTATTCATGTGGTCATGTGGTCATCATGTGTTCATGTGGTCATGTGTTCATCATGTATTCATGTGTCCATCATGTGTTCATCATGTGGCCATCATGTGTTCATCATGTGTTCATGTGTTCATCATGTATTCATGTCATCTTGTGTTCATCATGTGTTCATTATGTGTTCATGTGTTCATCATGTGTTCATTTGTGCATGGTGTGTTCATGTGTTCATCATGTGGTCATCATGTGTTCATGATGAACACACGATGAACACATGATGACCACATGATGAACACATCATGTGGTCATCATGTGTTCATCGTGTGTTCATCATGTGTTCATGTGGTCATCATGTGTTCATCATGTTTTCATCATGTGTTCATGTGGCCATCATGTGTTCATCATGTATTCATGTGGTCATGTGTTCATCATGTGTTCATTATGTATTCATGTGCCCATCATGTGTTCATGGTGTGTTCATGGTGTGTTCATGTGGTCATCATGTGTTCATCATGTATTCGTGTGTTCATCATGTCTCCATCGTATGGTCATCATGTCATCATGTGGTCATCATTTGTTCATGTGTTCATCATGTGTTCATCGGTGTTCATCATGTGGCCATCATGTATTCAACATGTGTTCATGTGGTCATCATGTGTTCATCATGTATTCATGTGTTCATGGTGTCTTCATCGTGTGGTCATCATGTCATTATGTGGTCATCATGTGTTCATGTGGTCATTGTGTGTTCATGGTGTTCATCATGTGTTCATGTGGTCATTGTGTGTTTATGTGTCCATCATGTGTCCATCATGTGTTCATGTGGTCATCATGTGTTCATCATGTGGTCATTGTGTGTTCATGTGTTCATCATGTGTCCATCATGTGTTCATCATGTGGTCATCATGTGTTCATGTGGTCATCATGTGTTCATCATGTGTTCATGTGGTCATCATGTGTCCATCCTGTGTTCATGTGGTCATCATGTGTTCATCATGTGTCCATCATGTGTTCATGTGTTCATCATGTGTTCATCATGTGGTCATTGTGTGTTCATGTGTTCATCATGTGTCCATCATGTGTTCATCATGTGTTCACTCTCAGTCGTCCATGCTGTACTTCCGGTCAGAACTTTCACAATCAGGTTCCAGTAACATCTGAACTCTGTTGGTAATTAATGTGGCAGCGTCTCATCCGACAGACAAGACTGAGGACAGAGACACTTTGTCTTCATGTCTTCATGTCTTCATGTGTTGCCGTGGACAACAGGACGACACACCGATCACAGAGCGATGGTCACAATGACCAGCTGACGACAGAAAACTTTATTAACATCAGACAGGTTCACGCGGAGGAGTCCAGTCATGAAAGGGTTAATATTTAACTCGCTCCATCCCCACCAGTTATTATTGTTGTTTATTACTCTTATTATTGTTGTTATTATTGTTGTTTATTACTCATAATTATTGTTGTTATTATTGTTGTTTATTACTCATAATTATTGTTGTTATTATTGTTGTTTATTACTCTTATTATTGTTGTTATTATTGTTGTTTATTACTCATTATTATTGTTGTTATTATTGTTGTTTATAACTCATTATTATTGTTATTATTGTTGTTTATTACTCATTATTATTGTTGTTATTATTGTTGTTTATTACTCA
>JAGQAX010000003.1:48633618-48644833 GCA_019142605.1 Cephalopholis sonnerati
CACACGTTATTATTACATCATGTTGTTATTCACATGTTATTATTACATCATGTTATTATAACATGTTGTTATTCACACGTTATTATTACATCATGTTATTATTCACACGTTATTATTACATCATGTTGTTATTCACATGTTATTATTACATCATGTTCTTATTCACATGTTATTACATCATGTTATTGTTACATCATGTTATCATTCACGTTATTACATCATGTTATTATTACATCTTGTTATTATTCACATGTTATTATTACATCATGTTATTATTCACGTTATTACATCATGTTATTATTCACATGTTATTATTACATTATGTTATCATTCACATGTTATTACATCATGTTATTATTCACATGTTATTACATCATGTTATTATACACATCATTCTACACAGACAGAACCCGTTTGCGGTCACAGCATGAATTAATTATTAATAACATTAATATATGACACGTGTGTGCTGATACCTCTGCACACAGACACATCATGTAACATGCAGATTGCATGATGTCATAGTAACTACATACTGACATGTTGTTGGATTATAACGAGACCAGTTATGACTCTGTGGTCAAGGTTAGATCCCAGCTGATCAATCATCTTTGGCTCAAATGTTTCAGATAGAAAACACAGAACAAAGATGGCCGCACTCGTTTGTGATTATTGAACTCTGGACAAAGTTTAGTGCTTCGAAGTTTCTGCCTCTGTCACTGATCTTTGTGTCTGCGTCTGCCATAGTTATCACATGTATGAAGTAAACATACTGTCGTCACACTGAATCATTGATGATGCATTATGGGATATGGTGTCCACTTCAGGTACAGTACAGGACGTATCGGCGTGCAGTACGACGATGGGTTTTGTAGGTCTTTGTAGTTTCCTTTGTTTACGTTAAGTTTTGTAGTTCCATTAGCAGAGCTGACCTGAGAGCTTCAAAGCTTTGACTGTTGCCATGGTAACCCACCTCCAAATGTTTGTCCTGTATGTGTGTCTCATATAAACGATCATATCTATACAGTATATTTACGTCACGACCTCAAACAGCCCATAAAGATTAAAAACGACGGTTGATGTTTGTTAAACGTAGTTCTGTGACTGATTGAATATCAGCAGCTCGACCGAAACTCTCCGACCACGTGTGACAGGTTACAGGTTCGCCAGCGAGCTGTCGAGCAGTCCAGCAGTCTCATGTCTGTGGAACCGTCTCAGATTTGAGAACCGCGGAGCGGCAGATAAACGCCAAAGGAAGCGAAGAAGAAAACCTGAAATCTGTGACAGCCTCTTGTCCGTATGACGAACCTCACTGAGACCTGCATGCTAACAAACACGCTAATTATCACGTGGTTTCAGGAGCATCCACCGAGAGCTGACTGACCTATGTCATCATCACTGATGACATCACCCACCACTGCCCAACCCAGTGAATGTACAGTCCGCCTTAACAGTCCACAGTCCACCTTAACAGTTCACAGTCCACCTTAACAGTCCACTTTAACAATCCACAGTCCACCTTAACAGTTCACAGTCTGACTTAACAGTACACCTTAACAGTCCACAGTCCACGTTAACAGTCTACCGTCCGCAGTCCGCCTTAACAGTCCACAGTCCGCCTTAACAGTTCATATTCAACCTTAATAGTCCACAGTCCGCCTTAACAGTCCACCTTAACAGTCCACAGCCCGCCTTAACAGTCCGCCTTAACAATCCACTGTCTGCCCTAAGAGTCCACCTTAACAGTCCCCAGTCCACCTTAACAGTCCACACTCCGCCTTAACAGTCCACCTTAAAAGTCCACAGTCCGCCCTAAGAGTCCATCTTAACAGTCCACACTCCGCCCTAACAGTCCACCTTAACAGTCCTCAGTCCGCCTTAACGGTCCACAGTCCGCCTTAACAGTCAACCTGAACAGTCCATAGTCCGCCTTAACAGTCCACAGTCCGCCTTAACAATCCATGGTCCACCTTAACAGTCCACCTTAAAAGTCCACAGTCCGCCTTAACAGTCAACCTGAACAGTCCATACTCCGCCTTAACAGTCCACAGTCCGCCTTAACAGTCCACAGTCCACGTTAACAGTCCACAGTCTGCCTTAACAATCCACAGTCCACCTCAACAGTCAATCTTAAAAGTCCACAGTCCACCTAAACAGTCCACGTTAACAGCCCACAGTCCACCTTTACAGTCTGCCTTAACAGTCCACAGTCCGCCTAAACAGTCCACCTTAACAATCCAAAGTCCTCTTTAACATTCCACAGTCCGCCTTAAAAATCTGCCGTAACAGTCCACAGTCCACGTTAACAGTCCGTACTCCACCTGAACAGTCCGCCTTAACAGTCCACAGTCCACCTTAACAATCCACAGTCCACCTTAACAGTCCACAGTCCACCTTAACAGTCCACAGTCCACCTTAACAGGCCAGGTTAACAGCCCACAGCCCGCCTTAACAGTCTGCCTTAACAGTCTGCCTTAACAGTCCACAGTCCGCCTTAACAGTCCACGTTAACAGTCCACACTCCACCTTAACAGTCCACCTTAACAGTCCACCTTAACAGTCCAACTTAACAGTCCACAGTACGCCTTAACAGTCCACACTCAGCCTTGACAGTCTGCCTTAACAGTCCACCTTAACAGTCCGCCTTAACAGTCCACGTTAACAGTCCACAGTCCGCCTTACCAGTCCACCTTAACATTCCACAGTCCACCTTAACAGTCCACACTCCGCCTTTACAGTCCCCCTTAACAGTCCACAGTCTGCCTTAACAGTCCACACTCCGCCTTTACAGTCCACCTTAACAGTCCACAGTCCGCCTTAACAGTCCACCTTAACAGTCCACATCCAGCCTTAACAGTCCACCTTAACAGTCCGCCTTAACAGTCCACGTTAACAGTCTACAGTCCGCCTTAACAGTTTGCCTTAACAGTCCACAGTCTGCCTTAACAGTCCACGTTAACAGTCCGACTTAACAGTCCACAGTCCGCCTTAACAGTCCACACTCAGCCCTGACAGTCTGCCTTAACAGTCCACCTTAACAGTCCGCCTTAACAGTCCACATTAACAGTCCACAGTCCGCCTTAACAGTCCACCTTAACATTCCACAGTCCACCTTAACAGTCCACACTCCGCCTTTACAGTCCCCCTTAACAGTCCACAGTCCGCCTTAACAGTCCACACTCCACCTTTACAGTCCACCTTAACAGTCCACAGTCCGCCTTAACAGTCCACCTTAACAGTCCACATCCAGCCTTAACAGTCCGCCTTAACAGTCCACGTTAACAGTCTACAGTCCGCCTTAACAGTCCACCTTAACAGTCCGCCTTAACAGTCCACGTTAACAGTCCACAGTCCGCCTTAACAGTCCACCTAAGCATTCCACAGTCCACCTTAACAGTCCACACTCCGCTTTTACAGTCCCCTTACCAGTCCACAGTCCGCCTTAACAGTCCACAGTCCCCCTTAAGGGTCCACCTTAACAGTCCACAGTCCGCCTTAACAGTCCACCTTAACAGTCCACATTCTGCCTTAACAATCCACGGCCCACCTTAACAGCCCAGAGTCCACTTTAACAATCCATAGTCCACTTTAACAGTCCACCTTAACAGTCCACAGTCCACCTTAACAATCCACAGTCCACCTTAACAGTCCACAGTCTGTCTTAACTATCCACAGTCCACCTTAACAATCCACAGTCCACCTTAACATTCCACAGTCTGCCTTAACAGTCCACCTTAACAGTCCTCAGTCTGCCTTAACAGTCCACACTTGGCCTTGACAGTCCGCCTTAACAGTCCACAGTCTGTCTTAACTATCCACAGTCCGCCTTAACTATCCACAGTCCACCTTAACAGTCCACAGTCCACCTTAACAGTTCACAGTCCGTCTTAACAGCTCAGAGTCCACCTTAACAATCCACAGTCCACCTTAACAGTCCACCTTAACAATCCACAGTCCACCTTAAAAGTCCACAGTCGACCTTAACAGTCCACAGTCCATCTTAACAGTCTGCCTGAACAATCCACAGTCCACCGTAACAGTCTGCCTTAACAGTCCACCTTAACATTTCACAGGCCACCTCAGCAGTGCACAGTCTGTCTTAACTGTCCACAGTCCACCTGAACAGTCCACCTTAACAATCCACAGTCCACCTTAACAGTCCACAGTCCACCTTAACAATCCACAGTCCGCCTTAACAGTCCACCTTAACAGTCTGCCTTAACAGTCCACCTTAACAGTCCACAGTCCGCCTCAACAGTCCACCTTAACATTCCACAGTCCACCTTAACAGTCCACAGTCAACCCTAACAGTTCACAGTCCGTCTTAACAGCCCAGAGTCCACCTTAACAATCCACAGTCCACCTTAACAGTCCACCTTAACAATCCACAGTCCACCTTAACAGTCCACCTTAAAAGTCCACAGTCCGCCTTAACAGTCCACAGTCCCCCTTAAGAGTCCACCTTAACAGTCCACAGTCCGCCTTAACAGTCCACCTTAACAGTCTACATTCTGCCTTAACAATCCACGGCCCACCTTAACAGCCCAGAGTCCACTTTAACAATCCATAGTCCACTTTAACAGTCCACCTTAACAGTGCACAGTCCACCTTAACAATCCACAGTCCACCTTAACAGTCCACAGTCTGTCTTAACTATCCACAGTCCACCTTAACAATCCACAGTCCACCTTAACATTCCACAGTCCACCTTAACAGTCCACCTTAACAGTCCTCAGTCTGCCTTAACAGTCCACACTTGGCCTTGACAGTCCGCCTTAACAGTCCACAGTCTGTCTTAACTATCCACAGTCCGCCTTAACTATCCACAGTCCACCTTAACAATCCACAGTCCACCTTAACAGTTCACAGTCCGTCTTAACAGCCCAGAGTCCACCTTAACAATCCACAGTCCACCTTAACAGTCCACCTTAACAATCCACAGTCCACCTTAACAGTCCACCTTAAAAGTCCACAGTCCGCCTTAACAGTCCACAGTCCATCTTAACAGTCCACCTTAAAAGTCCACAGTCCGCCTGAACAATCCACAGTCCACCGTAACAGTCTGCCTTAACAGTCCACCTTAACATTTCGCAGTCCGCCTCAGCAGTCCACAGTCTGTCTTAACTATCCACAGTCCACCTGAACAGTCCACCTTAACAATCCACAGTCCACCTTAACAATCCACAGTCCACCTTAACAGTCCACCTTAAAAGTCCACAGTCCACCTTAACAGTCCGCCTTAAGAGTCCGCCTTAATAACAGTCCACAGTCCATGTTAACAGTCCACAATCCACCTTAACAGTCCGCCTTAACAGTCCGCCTCAACAGTCCACAGTCCGCCTTAACAGTCCACAGTCCTCCTTAACAGTCTGCCTGAACAATCCACAGTCCACCTTAACAGTCTGCCTTAACAGTCTGCCTTAACAATCCACCTTAACATTTCGCAGTCCGCCTTAACAGTCCACCTTAACAATACACAGTCCACCTTTACAGTCCACATTAACATTCCGCAATCCACCTTAACAGTCCACAGTCCACCCTAACAGTCCACCTTAAAAGTCCACCTTAACAGTCTGCCTTAACAGTCCACCTTAACAGTCTGCCTTAACAGTCCACCTTAACAGTCCGCCTTAACAGTCCACCTTAACAGTCTGCCTTAACAGTCCACCTTCACAGTCCACAGTCCACCTTAACAGTCTACAGTTCACCTTAATAGTCCGCCTTAAAAGTCCACTTTAGCAGTCCGCCTTAACAGTCCTCCTTAACAATACACGGTCTGCCTTAAAATTCTACCTTAGCAATCCGCCTTAACAGTTCACCTTAAAAGTCCACAGTCCACCTTAACAGTCCTCCTTAACAATCCACAATCTGCCTTAAAATTCCACCTTAGCAGTCCGCCTTAACAGTCCACCTTAACAGTCCACAGTATGCCTTAACAATCCACAGTCCACCTTAACAGTCCACCTTAACAATCCACAGTCCACCTTAACAGTCCACCTTAAAAGTCCACAGTCCGCCTTAACAGTCCACAGTCCCCCTTAAGAGTCCACCTTAACAGTCCACAGTCCGCCTTAACAGTCCACCTTAACAGTCTACATTCTGCCTTAACAATCCACGGCCCACCTTAACAGCCCAGAGTCCACTTTAACAATCCATAGTCCACTTTAACAGTCCACCTTAACAGTGCACAGTCCACCTTAACAATCCACAGTCCACCTTAACAGTCCACAGTCTGTCTTAACTATCCACAGTCCACCTTAACAATCCACAGTCCACCTTAACATTCCACAGTCCACCTTAACAGTCCACCTTAACAGTCCTCAGTCTGCCTTAACAGTCCACACTTGGCCTTGACAGTCCGCCTTAACAGTCCACAGTCTGTCTTAACTATCCACAGTCCGCCTTAACTATCCACAGTCCACCTTAACAATCCACAGTCCACCTTAACAGTTCACAGTCCGTCTTAACAGCCCAGAGTCCACCTTAACAATCCACAGTCCACCTTAACAGTCCACCTTAACAATCCACAGTCCACCTTAAAAGTCCACAGTCCGCCTTAACAGTCCACAGTCCATCTTAACAGTCCACCTTAAAAGTCCACAGTCCGCCTGAACAATCCACAGTCCACCGTAACAGTCTGCCTTAACAGTCCACCTTAACATTTCGCAGTCCGCCTCAGCAGTCCACAGTCTGTCTTAACTATCCACAGTCCACCTGAACAGTCCACCTTAACAATCCACAGTCCACCTTAACAATCCACAGTCCACCTTAACAGTCCACCTTAAAAGTCCACAGTCCACCTTAACAGTCCGCCTTAAGAGTCCGCCTTAATAACAGTCCACAGTCCATGTTAACAGTCCACAATCCACCTTAACAGTCCGCCTTAACAGTCCGCCTCAACAGTCCACAGTCCGCCTTAACAGTCCACAGTCCTCCTTAACAGTCTGCCTGAACAATCCACAGTCCACCTTAACAGTCTGCCTTAACAGTCTGCCTTAACAATCCACCTTAACATTTCGCAGTCCGCCTTAACAGTCCACCTTAACAATACACAGTCCACCTTTACAGTCCACATTAACATTCCGCAATCCACCTTAACAGTCCACAGTCCACCCTAACAGTCCACCTTAAAAGTCCACCTTAACAGTCCGCCTTAACAGTCCACCTTAACAGTCTGCCTTAACAGTCCACCTTAACAGTCCGCCTTAACAGTCCACCTTAACAGTCTGCCTTAACAGTCCACCTTCACAGTCCACAGTCCACCTTAACAGTCTACAGTTCACCTTAATAGTCCGCCTTAAAAGTCCACTTTAGCAGTCCGCCTTAACAGTCCTCCTTAACAATACACGGTCTGCCTTAAAATTCTACCTTAGCAATCCGCCTTAACAGTTCACCTTAAAAGTCCACAGTCCACCTTAACAGTCCTCCTTAACAATCCACAATCTGCCTTAAAATTCCACCTTAGCAGTCCGCCTTAACAGTCCACCTTAACAGTCCACAGTATGCCTTAACAGTCCACAGTCCGCCTTAACAGTCCACCTTAACAGTCCACAGTCCACCTCAACAGTCATCCTTAACAGTCCACAGTCCACCTTAACAGTCCACCTTAACAGTTCTCCTTAACACTCCACCTTAACAGTCCACAGTCTGCCTTAACAGTCCACCTTAAAAGTCCACCTTAACAGTTCGCCTTAAAAGTCCGCCTTAACAGTCCACCTTAACATTCCACCTTAAAGTTCAACAGTAAAACACTGCCTTAACATTCCACCTTAACAGTCATCCCTAACAGTCCACAGACCACTTTAACAGTCTACCTTAACATTCCACCGTAAAAGTCCACCTTAAAAGTCCGCCTTAACAGTTCGCCTTAACAGTCCACCTTAACAGTCTGCCCTAACATTCCACCTTAACAGTCTACAGTCCACCTTAACAGTCCACCTTAACAGTTTGCCTTAACAGTCCACCTTAACAGTCCACAGTCTGCCTTAACAGTCTGCCTTAACAGTCCACCTTAAAAGTCCACCTTAACAGTTCGCCTTAAAAGTCCGCCTTAACAGTCCACCTTAACATTCCACCTTAAAGTTCAACAGTAAAACACTGCCTTAACATTCCACCTTAACAGTCATCCCTAACAGTCCACAGACCACTTAAACAGTCTACCTTAACATTCCACCGTAAAAGTCCACCTTAAAAGTCCGCCTTAACAGTCCACCTTAACAGTCTGCCTTAACATTCCACCTTAACAGTCTACAGTCCACCTTAACAGTCCACCTTAACAGTTTGCCTTAACAGTCCACCTTAACAGTCCACAGTCCACCCTAACAGTCCACCTTAAAGGTCTACCTTAATAGTCCGCCTTAAATGTCCACCTTAGCAGTCCGCCTTAAAAGTCCACCTTAACAGTCCACAATCCGCCATAACAGTCCACCGTAACAGTCTTCCTTAAACTTAATCCACCTTAAAATTCCACCTTAGCAGTCTGCCTTCACAGTTCACCTTAAAAGTCCACAGTCCGCCTTAACAGTCCACCTGAACTGTCTGCCTTAACAGTCCACCTTAACAGTCATCCTCAACAGTCCACAGTCCACCTTAGCGGTCCACAGTCCGCCTTAACAGTCCACAGTCTGCATTAACAGTCCACAGTCCACCTTAACAGTCATCCTCAACAGTCCACAGTCCACCTTAACAGTCCACAGTCCACCTTAATAGTCCACAGTCCGCCTTAACAGTCCACCTTAACAGTCCACAGTCTGCCTTAACAGTCCACCTTAACAGTCCACAGTCCGCCTTAACAGCCCACCTCAACAGTCCACAGTCTGCCTTAACAATCCACCTTAACAGTCCACAGTCCGCCTTAACAGTCCACCTTAACAGTCCACAGTCTGCCTTAACAGTCCACCTTAACAGTCCACAGTCTGCCTTAACAGTCCACAGTCTGCCTTAACAGTCCACCTTAACAGTCCACAATCTGCCTTAACAGTCCACCTTAACAGTCCACAGTATGCCTTAACAGTCCACCTTAACAGTCCACCTTAAAGTTCAACCTTAAAAGACTGCCTTAACATTCCCCCTTAACAGTCCACCTTAACAGTCCGCCTTAACAGTCATCCTTAACAGTCCACAGTCCACCTTAACAGTTGGTCTAAACAGTCCACCTTAACAGTGACCTTCATCACAACAGACCTCATGACATCAACATTTATCAAAGGTTTGTCCTTTAATTTAAACCTCCTCCAGTTACACAAGTCCACGAGTCTTATGGTCGGTGTGACAGCGTGTGAATAGTGTCAGGTGGACGAGTGTCACGGTCGGTGTGACAGCGTGTGAATAGTGTCAGGTGGACAAGTCTTAAGGTTGGTGTGACAGCGTGTGAATAGTGTCAGGTGGACAAGTCTTAAGGTTGGTGTGACAGCGTGTGAATAGTGTCAGCTAGACAAGTCTTACGGTTGGTGTGACAGCGTGTGAATAGTGTCAGGTGGACGAGTCTTACGGTTGGTGTGACAGCGTGTGAATAGTGTCAGGTGGACAAGTCTTAAGGTTGGTGTGACAGCGTGTGAATAGTGTCAGGTGGACGAGTCTTAAGGTTGGTGTGACAGCGTGTGAATAGTGTCAGGTGGACGAGTCTTAAGGTTGGTGTGACAGCGTGTGAATAGTGTCAGGTGGACGAGTCTTAAGGTTGGTGTGACAGCGTGTGAATAGTGTCAGGTGGACGAGTCTTAAGGTTGGTGTGACAGCGTGTGAATAGTGTCAGGTGGACAAGTCTTATGGTTGGTGTGACAGCGTGTGAATAGTGTCAGGTAGACAAGTCTTAAGGTTGGTGTGACAGCGTGTGAATAGTGTCAGCTAGACAAGTCTTACGGTTGGTGTGACAGCGTGTGAATAGTGTCAGGTGGACGAGTCTTATGGTTGGTGTGACAGCGTGTGAATAGTGTCAGGTGGACAAGTCTTAAGGTTGGTGTGACAGCGTGTGAATAGTGTCAGGTGGACGAGTCTTAAGGTTGGTGTGACAGCGTGTGAATAGTGTCAGGTGGACGAGTCTTAAGGTTGGTGTGACAGCGTGTGAATAGTGTCAGGTGGATGAGTCTTAAGGTTGGTGTGACAGCGTGTGAATAGTGTCAGGTGGACAAGTCTTATGGTTGGTGTGACAGCGTGTGAATAGTGTCAGGTAGACAAGTCTTAAGGTTGGTGTGACAGCGTGTGAATAGTGTCAGGTGGACGAGTCTTATGGTTGGTGTGACAGCGTGTGAATAGTGTCAGGTGGACAAGTCTTAAGGTTGGTGTAACAGCGTGTAAATAGTGTCAGGTGGACAAGTCTTAAGGTTGGTGTGACAGCGTGTGAATAGTGTCAGCTGTATGATTCTTACGGTCGGTGTGAGACTGGATTTTAGGCTGGTTTTAGACTTTTGTAGGCCGGTTTTGGTGTCATTTCAGACTGGTTTGAGACTGGTTTGAGACTGTATTTTTGACTGGTTTCAGACTGTAGTTTTGACTGGTTTCAGACTGGTTTGAGACTGTATCTTTGACTGGTTTGAGACTGTAGTTTTGACTGGTTTCAGACTGGTTTGAGACTGTATCTTTGACTGGTTTGAGACTGGTTTTTTGACTGGTTCTAGACTGGTTTGAGACAGGATTTTTGACTGGTTTCGGACTGGTTTGAGACTATTTTTGACTGGTTTCAGACTATATCTTTGACTGGATTCAGACTGGTTTCAGACTGTATTTTTGACTGGTTTGAGACTATTTTTGACTGGTTTCAGACTGTATCTTTGACTGGATTCAGACTGGTTTCAGACTGTATTTTTGACTGGTTTCAAACTGGTTTGAGGCTATTTTTTTGACTGATTTGAGACTATTTTTGACTGGTTTCAGACTGTATTTTTGACTGATTTGAGACTATTTTTGACTGGTTTCAGACTATTTTTGACTGATTTGAGACTATTTTTGACTGGTTTCACACTGTATCTTTGACTGGATTCAGACTAGTTTCAGACTGTATTTTTGACTGGTTTCAAACTGGTTTGAGACTGTTTTTTTGACTGGTTTCAGACTGTATTTTTGACTGATTTGAGACTATTTTTGACTGGTTTCAGACTGTAGTTTTGACTGGTTTCAGACTGTAGTTTTGACTGGTTTCAGACTGTATTTTTGACTGATTTGAGATTATTTTTGACTGGTTTGAGACTGGTTTTAGACTGTTTTTTTGACTGGTTTCAGA